>CAUJNA010003794.1:254666-262166 GCA_963377175.1 Effrenium voratum
TAACATTTGACAGCTGTTGCCAGGGAAGCCTCCAACACACTCGGGGCTTCATGGGCTCCTGTTCAGAAAGCCCGCTCCTCACGGTGCATGTCACAAGCGAGGAGACCAACTGCTGGATGATACTAGGGACTAGTCTTTGCCCAAGTGTGGGTTATGCATTAGGCCGGGGCGAAAGCTGCTGAACTTCCCTTCTTTGCAGCAACCCGCTTCGCTCGTCAAATTGAAGACTGCGAGGCTGCGTACCCAAGAATGACACCGGAGCAACGGAAATCAACACGTACGTCGCGTTAAAACCAGGCAGTTCTCAGCTGTCCATGGATTCCGTAGAGAGCCACGCCAGACGCTAAGAGGGGAAAGGCTTCCCTGCACTCCCTTGACAGCAACATGTCTTCCAAAACCCACTTTCCAACAACAATGAGAGACAAAACGGCTTCGAAAGACTGCAGGCCTCTTACCAAGTAGTGGTATTCAAAGTCAAGATTGATCTGGCACACCCGAGAAAAGCGGAAGGATATACACCTCCAGGATGGTTGGGCGTGGGAAACGCTAGATCTTCACGTTCCAAGGGCCGGGGCTCCCGGCTTCAAAAATGTCGTCTTCCGGACGGGTCCCGTCCCGTCGTGCAACGGCTCAGCCAAAAGCGGCGCAAGGTTGCGGTTTTGGCGCAGTGAGCTTTGGCGGATCGACCAAATGCTTCGTAATGCTGACCCGTGATGAATACCCCTCCTGATAGCTGGGGGGGGTTATTCACCAGGGGTCTGTTGCGAATGTTTTGGGATGTTTTGGGGCCATGGCTTCAGCTTGGATTGATCCGCTGGTAGTTGTGCAGTCCAACATGAGCTCAGCCCATTGGCCATACAAGACCTGCCGAAGGTCATTTGAGTGCAAAAGAGCCGACCAGGACCGAACCCGCGTGACATCCCCAGAACCAAAGGGCCCGGGGTCTTGGACCACCGCGTGTCTAGACTGGTGGGGTATCCCCTAGCCGGGATTCATGGATGTTGTGGGCAATAACCCCCCCTTAGTAGGACGGATGTAGTTCATCTGGGGTCAACACTAATCAGAATTTGCGAAGGAAATGGAACATGCAACCCTACCCAACCCCAGTTCCGTTTGTCTGGGGTCTTCACTAACTTGGTGTGACCAAGCGGGCCCACGGAGATCTCCCTTGGGCCCTTAGGCGACGAACAAGTCCATGTTCCATACCCTGCTTGGAGTTGTTTGGCCAAGTAAGTGGTTAGCCCATTGGGGTATAACCCCCATTGAAAAAGAATAATAAATTTAACTCCACTGAACAGCGGGCTGATTTCTGTGGGTTGTAACCTACGCTGCCAACAACTTACTATATAACTTGGCCGAACACCCACGTAAGTACTGCTCAAACTTTGATGCTCATACTTGGAAAGTGGCGCACAAGACATTTCCAAAAGTAAATGTCCAAAAGGGGGCTGCGCATTTCTACACACTTCCCGATTTGTTGGTAGGAGGGTTGCAAACACTGACCAAAGGATTGACTGCTTCCCCTATGGCCGGGCAAAATGCCTAGACGGTCTGCCAGCCCGCCTGTCAAGAATTCCCAAGGCCCATGTTCCATACCCTGCCTGGATGTTCGGCCAAGTTAGAAAGTGGCTAGCCAATTGGGACCCCCAATAAATAGATTAACCCCACCGAATGGGGGGGGGGCTTGCCCAAATCACTGGGATGCGGTAATCCAGTCAATCCATATGCGTCTGTGTCAACATAGGACCCCCCCCTTCTCCAAAACGACGTGTGTTTGGCTCTCCTTCAAGCAGGATAAAGGCTCTGCAAAAACCACCCGCCCGGCACCCTCCAAACCTCCCCCACCCCACCCCCTTGCCCGGTCAACCCAAGCAGCGCCGTCCCCACCCCGCGCACCGAGTGCGACAGACCGCAAGATCTCGCGCCTTGAGCGCGAGGACGCCCTGAAGCGACGCCTCCTCGTTGTGAACCCGCGCCATTTGCTCCCGGAAGAGCGGGATGCCCTGGAATCGCAATCCGCAAAGGGACGGTCTGCCACCCTGAGGGTCCTTGACTTGGGGACCGGAATTTTCAGTCTTACCGAGCCCATGATGTTTCACCATCAAAGCGATCAAAGTCAGCCCGTTGGTAGGTTTAAGGGAAACACCCACCATTTTCTGACTTTGATATCCGCCAGAAGCAGTCCAAAACCTGACCCCAGTAGAAGGCCAACAAATTGATCCTCGGCCCAGGGATCAATTCACACCTCGGGCTTTCGCTGGCCGCTGGTTTCTTGGGAAGAAATCAAAGGCTTGACGGCCGGACGACTTTGGGTTCGCTCCGCACATGGAATGAGGCCACCCCCTTTGGGCTGCCTGGACTTGCGACCAAGCCCTAAATGCAGCGCCTTTCGCGCCCAGAGCACGGCAAAACTGCCTTCAGGGTCAGCGCGATGCCTGGAGCATGGTGTCCAAACGGTCTTTCTCTTCCTGCGGCCTGCGCAAAGATGCTGCTTGCACAAACGTTCTTGCTTTAGCCACATGAACACCCAACAAAACTGCAAAAGGGCAACATGCCTGCCGACCAAGCCTGTCAAGGGCTACTTTTATTTGTTGTGGAACTCGCTAACGAAGTGGGGCTACCTCTCCTTCAAACTTAAACCCCGGAAGTTGAATTTGCAAAGACGCATTGGGGCCAAGAGCCCATATCAGTACCCACATTAAATGTATGCCTCCAAAAAATTGGGAACTCCTCCTTGTGGACGTGTCTGAGGGGGGAACCATCGCCACTAGTCGGAGGGGTTGCCTAGATAGATGGGTCACTTTCCAAATATCATCAAGTATGGCAATCCTCGAAATAGTCTGATTTCACGTTGGCTACCAGTTTTCCACAGCCCCACGAGGGCATGTTTCTTGCTTGTTTGGTTGCTCGTAAGGGAAACCGTCCCCAAACACGTGGAAACACGATGTCGCTGGCCTCCGCAACCAACCCTTGCGGTAAGCTCTAGGCCAAGGAACACAATGCGAGTAATTAAACACACCCTACGGCTCTGGCATACGGATATTGCCTGCTTCAGGAGGTAAGCTACATTGCAAATGGCTAGCGTCCCTATTTAGTTATGATCATGAATCGGTTGATTGTCATGTTTTGTCATGTGAATTTCAGCAGGAACACACTCCCGGTCATGACCCCCCTAAGTTCAGGATAACCCCCTCAGTCAGCGCTTTGGATTGGAAGGCGTTTGACCCCTGTTCTTGTTGAGAGCTACCCCCTAACTTCCAAACCACCAAGCCAAACCGCCAACCAAAGGGGGAAGGTGATGACACACCAGCGTTTACTTGCTGGTGCTCAGTAGGGAATGACCTTCCAGGTTTTGGAAATGAACAAAGGGATGGTGTTCGTAGGGTCATTCCATTGCTATTCTCTGCTTCCCTTTTGCTTAAGTCCGCAGGAAAAAGTAGAAATAAGTCCAGAAGTCATAGATTCCCTTTAAATCCAACAGGGGAAATGTTTAACACATCTCAATTTTAGCAAATGGAAGGAAGCCTATGGAACCAGACAGCTGCCCTGCTCCCAAAGGCGCGGACGACCGGCGCCGGGCAGCCCCGCAAGAACTCCCAAAAGGCGGCCTCTTGGCCTCAGAGGCTGCGCCGTTTTTCGGGCGACCAAGACGGGATTAGACCCCAATCAGTTGACTGGTGGAAGATCCCATGGGGCTTCATTGATCCCGACTGGTGCAGGATTTCGTCCATCCGAAAAAATTGTGGCTTCCCGGTTTCCCTTTACTTTCCCTTCCCACGCTGGAACCTCAAGGAACCAGCGGGCCCCCCCCAACCGAGAATCTTCAGAGTCTCAGAGCCTCGGAGGTTGAGCCACGCGAAACCCCCACGAATCGGCCTGCTGCGATATAGGGAGTGAGAAATGGAAGGAACCTGGGCAGTCCCAAGGAAAGCACCGGTTGGATGTTTTGTAGCGGTCATTCAATTCATTCAATTCATTCTCATTCCCTGCATCTCTCGCACCAAGCCAAAGCCATACGGCCAGGCTCGAGAAGGCTCCGAGCCCTCCGCGACGCACTTGCTCTCGGTCCTCGCGTCGCTTCCTGAAGGCCGTGGCCCCTATACCACCCCCCCAGGGGTCAGCAATTTGAACGTGGACCATCCCTAAGGATGATACTGGCAGGATTTCGTCCATCCACAGTATTTTATGATATTTTAGCCCCACAAGCCAAGTGTTCAAGAGTTGGGTCAATCAGAATTCAGCGGCGGCAGGCAGTCTGCAAAACCACGGGGTGCATGCCAACCTTCCGAGCCCCCTGCAACTGAAGTGGCTAAGGGGCTGAAAACCGCCAGTTTCGTGCCTTGCTCATGTTCAAGAGCGACAAACCGGGCGCAAGGGACACAAACCCACGCAAGAAATCGCGGCGCGGCAAGCCAGGCAAGTCAAGGCCTTCGAAAGCACACATTCCACAACGAGCGTGGGCCCAAGGAAAGGTCATGAACTACACTTGTCCAAGGCATCTACTAAACTTGCTGGTGATCAGTAGGGAATGTGCAAATGAACCCAGGGAGCCCCTGAGAGGAAACCACAAACCCGAAAGCAAAAGTCAGGGGAGCCTCAGTGGCAATCAAAAGGCCTGCCAGGGCGCCTTTCCGATGACTGATGACCTTTCACTTCAATCCATCTTGGCCCAGCCGCTGCGCGTCCTACAGTGATTCCAAGCCCTGATATGAAGGGACCCCCGAACTGACTCCGCTTTTTCTACCATCAAAGTCAACTTCCCAATTTCCAAGTTAAAGGAAAACCCGACCAACAGGTTTCTGACTTTGAGAACCCCTAGTGACAGAGTAAGTGTCACAAATCGTGATTTCAGACTTTGAGAACCCCTAGAAAGGCTCATAAATCATTTGACCCAAGCCAGGATCTACATTCTGGTCACCTCGTTTTGGCCCTTTCTCAATTTTTCCCCCGGGAAAAGCCGCCTCTCAGCTTCTTCCAGGGCCCGCAGCTCGCTCTCCTGGGAAACCCGTCGGGTGATGGACACATCGGACCCAGCAAACTCCGCGGAGGTAGCTGCGAGAAGTGAAAGACTCAAGAACAGACCTGTCCATGTTCAAAATCCTGGTTCACACAGGCTAATTTGGGAGAAAAAACAGTTGTCAACATCACATACTCACCACTTTGAAACCATGGGAAACCATTGTTTGCTGGTATTTACAGGGGAATCATCATTCTAGGGCTTCTTGGGTGGCGCAGGATTTCGTCCATCCACACTAGGTGTTCTTTTGGGAAAAATAGTTGTCAACATCCTGGTCCGCGTAGGTATCCTTTTGGGAGAACAACAAAGCAAATAGGTCTACCGAGTCTGCCAGGGCCTTGATTTCTCTAAACTGCACAAAGAGGATAGCCATGCTTGTTCAAGCCAAAGGTCAAGGGTCCGTGGACAAGCTTCCAGACACGACCTCGCACCTTCAAATAAAGCCTGGCAGCCCTAGAATCATGAGAAGCACCGCGAAGCCACCAGACGTCATACCGCAACCTTTGTGCGATCAAGCGCTTCACATGCAGCTTCAGGACAAACAGGGCTCCCTACATTGCCCTCTCAACACCACCTCACCGGGAAGACATGCTTGGTTCAACTGGTGCATGTTGGTGTTGTCGTCCCCCGTCCCCCTTCATCAGAAAGGGGCTCGTCCAAGAACCCTTCATCACATGTCTTGAGCATCCGAGCCACTCACAACTCAATGGTCCAAAAGGTGCTAGCTAGGCATTCGCGGATTCATGAACCAATTGAGTGGGGAAGGCATGTCCCATCAAGGGAATGCAGGAAACACCCACCCGAATCCCCGAGGATAGAAGATAGCTACATCCGAGCACGGCATTAATGTTTGAACCCAGAGATTTGGGAAGAAACCACAGCCCGCCCCCCAAGACCCGAAAAAATGCTCTTGGAATCTTCTGGGATGTGCGTGGAACCCTTGTGGACGGTCCCTCGAGACAAGAGGAGAACTCCGGAAAAACGCCCTGACCCTTCCCCTTTCGCCTTGGCCGCGAGCGCCTCCTCTTCTTTCAAGCGCTGCTCTCGCTGCAGCAATTCCTGGCGCGCTTTATCCGGTCCGTCGCGCCGGATCGTGCGTTTGGTTGGAGACCTGCCAGGGGACTCGAGAATACCAGGTTGACCAGTTCACCTTCCGGGACCTTGACACATAGTCCAAAGTCACAGAATCGGAAGCAACGAAACTGGACTAAACATGCCCATGCTTCCTGGCCAACTGGCAGCTGATAAATACTGAGGCATTGCCCAAAGGTTTTGCAGCAACAACTTGCCGCATTATAGATGCCCCCTTCACACACGAAAACAAAGCAACATCATCAAACGGCGAACTGCAAGTCAGCGCCGCTTGAGAAAAGAGAGACTGCCTTGTGACTACGAACTAAGAGCGCAGGAGCTGAGATAGTCACTTCGTATTCCACGGTCACCTAGCAAATGTTTGCGCAACACCGCAACCATTACTCTCTGCAAAGAAATATGGAACTCAAAGAGGGAGGGTCCCGCAAACGGAGCTTCCTCTACCTACAGTCTTCATGACCCTTAAAAAATGGTTGGTCATTACCCTAAATAATGGGGTCACGGACTATCTTTAGTCCAGGTACAAGTGGTGATTCTGGGGTTCCACGAAAATTTGTAGACGACCACCTGACCTTACCGAAACAATACCCGTCCAATAAACGGGTCCCAGGTCTGCCGCACCTCCTCTCGCTGTCTCTCCTCTGCTTGCCTGGCTTGTCCCAAAGTCAGGAAAGTAGGCTATAACCATGGCAAGGGGACCAACCCCAATTGCGCAAGTTGTAACCATTCAAGTTATAACCCTGCTTGTACTTGCTCAGTTGCTGTGATCCCTCCCGAAAATTGGTATCCGAAAATTGGGGTGTGCTTTGAAGGAAGAAGAGCCTCTTGGTTCCCTGAGCCCCGTGCTCAAAGGAATTTCTGAGCTGGCCCAGCAACTAGCAGCAAAGTGAAAGCCACACGCTACCACTAGCAGCATGCCACATGCATAATTCATTGCAAGGGGCCTGGACTCAAAGAGCTATGGCCACTTCGTCATGATTGACCCACCGAATTTGACCGCCGAGGTCCTCCCATCCCAGCTGCCAGGTCCGGCCAAAACGCAACATGTGTATGGGCTGCCAAAAACCGTAGCATTGCCACGCGCGGCGGGATTGGACATGCGCCGGACTCCGAAGCGCGATCGCCTCTGGGTGTCGCAGCCATGCTGGATGCCCCATATCGCAAGTAAAGCAACCACACACCAAAACAACATGGTCATGTACGCCGTACATGGCCATGTTTTTGTTGGTACGTAAATCAGGGGGTTCCCTTCTTCTGGCAGCATTTCAAAGTCCGGTCTGCCGCTCCCAAGCTCCTACGACTCCCCAGAGCCTTGCAAGCTCCTCGGCTTGGCGCTGGGCTCGCCGCGCCTTTCCCGATGCAAGATGTCGCGATGCATTGACGCTCCCAGA
>CAUJNA010003794.1:267166-419666 GCA_963377175.1 Effrenium voratum
CAAAGCCTAAATGCGGTTTTCGAGCAGCATAGCGCAGGTCTTGACACAAGTTGCCCCGGACTGAGTGGGACAATCTTTTTTGATGGCCCCTAGGCGAGCTTCGAGCAACAGCCTCTGGCCGGCAAGAACAGTTTGAGCTTGCACCAATGTGATTGTAGCAAACAGCATTTTGCCATCCCCCGAGTGCTGTTCCCCTGTCGCTTTGTTGATGCCCTCGACCGCCCTGTGCTCGCTGAGTTTTTGGATTACGATAGCAGCGCGAAAGGCGCCATGCAAACCCATCGCTCTCCTTCCAAACCAAGTAGACTGCCGCCAAAGGCGCTCTCTGGTGCTTCGCGCTCCCGGGTTGCCACCTGCCATGTCTAGCCCACAAGTAGCCGGGCCGCGTGATGCCCTTGACACTTTCGGCAACCAAGCACGGGCACGTGGCCTTTCACTGAGTCCAAAACAATCATCCGAGAAGATCCGTCAAGGAAGGCCTTTCTGTGTTTCTGGGGCGGGTCTTTTGAAAAGGTCTGGCTCAGCTTGCAACAGTTGCCTTCGCCAACCTTCAAACCTAAACCTAGGATTTATATTTCTTCTTTGCTCATCATCTAGTCAAGGGCAAGGATGTAAAATGGTCCCAAACATTGATCCAGCACCACGGCTGCGTCTGGCATGTAGTTTGTGCAAGCGCCTCGCGCACCTTCGAAGCAGCGGAGCTTGGGCCTTACACGAAGGACTCGATGACTCGCCCCACCCCAGCGGGAGTCCCACGAGTCCGCTTTGTTCAAAGAGTGGTGTTCTATTAGAGTGGCCGGCCATGCCGGCAAACTCATGTTGCTGCCCACGCACCGTCTGCAAGCGAGCACGACCACACAACTACAACGCCACACACAAGAACTGTTAAAGAGCCTTCGCGGCCTGCAGGAGGTAGCTAGAAGAAAAGCAACTCATTCTTTTAGTTGCAGACGGGAAGCGCGTACACATGCATCCGCTTGATTGACACTTGCCTTGATGGCTCGCAGTTATTTGCAACCTGGTGGACCTGCACGTCGATGGCAAGGTGAAAAACTCAACTTCGATTTGTCACATTCCCAATTGCTATATTCCCGCCGTGAAATGCATGGCTTCGCAAGCGCAGCACGGGATGCAGCCCGGGCTGCCGCGCCGGCACGCCTTCTGGGGCTAGGGGCCTCAGGCAAGGCGCTTCTGGCGGAAGCGCTGGTCCAGGTCGCTTTCTTCGCGGAAAACGTCGAGTGGAGGCAGGAAAGGGGAACTGCCCATCTTTGGACAAGTTGAAAAGGTGGTCCTTGAATGGGCAAAGTTCAAGGTGCCAGTTTCAGCCCAAACAGGCCATGATCTCTAAATTGGAGAGCTCTCATCGTCGTCTTTCTTTTGCCCGCGTGTCTGAAAGAAGGGGATCCCTACCTTAAGGGGGAGGGGGGTCCAAGTCCATTCTAGCAATCCCTAAAAAGGAAATATGGAACCAATTGAGATCTCCATAAATCCGTGTTCCCTCCTCCCTGCCACAACTTTCCATTCATAAAACATGGACCTGGTGTGGGTGCCTGTTCTGTTGTAAAAGAACAGGAGTCTCCCACAAATCGGGCAGCTGACTGAGCTGCTCGTAGAAGAGGAGCTCTCCTGCGCTTCAATCGGACGACGTTGGCCGTTTCATGGCGTCTTTTCTTGGAGTGGGTACGACCCTTGCTCTGGGTAGATGCGTTTTCCCGAGCCCGAAAAAATGCATCTGGGCCCGGCCACACCCTTGAAAAGCTCTAAAACACTCTCTTTGGTGGCGTCGTTGTGGGTAAGTGCGGTTTCGAAGGGCCCGGCCATACATTTGGAAAAGCTTTAAGACACGCTCTTTGCTTACTTCGAGGGTGTCGTTGTGGGTAGATGCGTTTTGCCGAGCCCGAAAAATGCATCTGGGCCCGGCCACACCCTTGAAAAGCTCTAAAACTCTCTCTTTGCTTGTCAAGGTCCCTTACGACGCGACTGGGCAGCACTTCGCTGGTGTCGTTGTGGGTAAGTGCGTTTTCCCGAGCCTGAAGGGCCCGGCCATACCTTGGAAAAGCTTTAAGACACTCTCTTTGCTTACTTCGAGGGTGTCGTTGTGGGTAGATGCGTTTTCCCGAGCCCGAAAAAATGCATCTGGGCCCGGCCACACCCTTGAAAAGCTCTAAAACACTCTCTTTGCTTGTCAAGGTCCCTTACGACGCGACTGGGCAGCACTTCGGTGGTGTCGTTGTGGGTAAGTGCGTTTTCCCGAGCAGGGAAAACGCATCTGGACTTGGGCTACGGGAAGACGGGAAGACTAGGAGAAGACTAGCTAGGTCCTCCACTAAAGAGGTTAGAATTAGAATAAGGGAACCCTTTTTTCTGTAGCCTATTTTAGTAAAGGGAACCCTCCCCCCAAAAAAGGTAAAAGGCCACTACTGGGGGACCTAGCTACGGAAAGACCGCTATGGGAAGGACCACAAGGCTCCAGATGCGCTTTCCCAGCCCAGGAAAACGTATCTGGACTTGGGAAGACTACGCGGGAAGATATGGGAAGACTACGGGATAACTACGGGAAGGACCACGGCGCTCCAGATGCGTTTTCCCGGGCCGGGAAATCTGGACTTGGCACGGGGTACGTGAAGACTACGGGAAGTCACGAACAGACTACGGGAAGACTACGAGAAGACTACGGGTCAGATGCGTTTTCCCGGGCCGGGAAAACGCATCTGGACTTGGCACGGGCTACGGGAAGACTACGGGAAGACTATGGGAAGGCTACGGGAAAACTACACTATGGGAAGATTACTGGGAAGACTGCGGGAAGACTACGGGAAACGACGGGGGTCCATATTATACCGTAGTCTTCTATCAACTAAATGATATACACGAACTCATCGAACCTACCAATTCAACTTACCCAAATCTACCAAAAAGAAAAATACGGTCACGACTCTGGATTGACACCACCATTTCTTATTCCCCATCAAGCGCTTAAGAAATACTCCAGGCCCTGGTCAAATCACGCGGATTTCTTAACATACCGATCGACCGTATATGCGTGTCAAGTGTGTCAATTCCCAGCGCTTCGTTGGCCATACAAACAACAATCCTAATTCTTTGAGTTGGAACTTGTCAAAACTGACCGTTGGCTGCTGAAGAACAAGGCATTGTCGCTGAGACTCTTCGGAGAAGTTCCTTGCGTATTGTTTGCTTCACAACTCGTCAGCTACAAAGCGGAACAAGCATCCCCCCACTCCTAAGCTTGGTTGCTGCTGATCTCTCTGCAAAAAGTTTAACCTTTTGGGGGTTTAGTGGAACACCCCTTGATTTCCCAAAAAAAGTTAAAGCCTAAAGATCCAACCCAACAGCAGTCAAGTAAAAAAAACAAAAACTTTTTTGGCAGCACTGCCTCTTGGTAGGGAGCACCTCGCATAGCAACCGCTTCCAATCACTGACACTGCCTTGTGGGCCAAGGTCATGAATCCTTGTACTGGCATCGGTTAGAATATTTGCCGGTGATAACGAGCCCACGACAAGCCCCTAGCAGCACGCATTTCTATCAGCGTGTTCCCAATTTTCGGCCCGCAGCAAATTGAGTTCCACCATTCTTTCCGAGCCCCCCCGATTACACAGAAGCTCATCCTCTGTCTAAAGGCAACATGTTCCTCATTGCTCCTTGTGTTTGTTAGTCATGCCCCTTTTCTTTTCGATTAGCTGGGCACAAAGCAGCACCAGCGAGTCGAAATCACCCGGGTGGACACCGATGCCTGATCCACAGCCCGCTGCACCAAAGCGCTGCTGTCGCTGCTGTCGCCATCGCTGGACACACGCCGTGCCTCAGGCAAATGCAAATGCGGAGGGAGTGAACTGAAGCCGTGTGCTGAAGATGTTATCTTAAAATTACCACCCCCTCGCAAATCAACATGAAACGCAAAAAAAGAAGTCCTTTTGAGAGTAATTAGCCTCCTTTGGGCAAATTGGGCCCATGTGGGCCCCCTTGTCGGTTTCCGTTTCAATTTGCCCGGGACCATTGCAAAGGGGATGCAGCATTTGGACAGACAGTCCAGCCATGCATGCTGTGTTCAAGCAAGGGTCGGAGATGAAATTCAGCTCTCCAAGAAACATAGCAAAGCTGGAAGTTTATGAGACGAAGTGCCAAGCTCGGACGTCCCGGCAATTTCACGAAGAGGATCCGACTTACGTGGGCAAGTTTGGACCAATGGTTGATGTTGCAAGGGACCCCGCCCCCAAATAATTCACCTCCACATCCGTTCTGAAGACACTGTCGGTCTCTGAAGTTGCTTGCGAGCAAGGAAAACACTAATCGTCACCAACCAACCCAGCCACCCAGCAATTAGCCCACCACCAGCCCCCAATCAAGAATAGAAAGCGTCACCACCAAAGCACTGAGCCATAAAGGTCGCCCTAGGCTTGAACTCCATCCGGGGCCAAGGCGATCACGGTCGACCGCTGCTTAACTTCAACCTGGGCGTTTCGTCGAAAATCCAGACGTGCGTAACTCCAAAAGAAGACTCGAGAGACCGAACGTGCTCGCGAAAGGTGTGCGATAAGCACGGCCCATTGCAACATTCAAACGGCCAGGTACATGGAGTTGAGTCACGAGGTCGTCTAGAGGGCGCAAGCTTGGGCGAAATTGGGCATTGATCAAACAGATTAAATTGAGGCGCAGCTTCAAGCAAAAACTGCCAGAGACGAACAAGCCTATGTTGGCAACCAGATTCTAGCTCATGGATCTGCAGATGCTGAAATGCATCACAATTAGTTGTCAACTGGCGGATTTGCACTTGGCGGATGCAGCAACTCACTTCCCAAGTTGACTAGCCCAAAAAAGTTTGAACTTTTTATTTGCCACCAAAATGGTCTTTCCAAAAAGTTTGAAGTCCACCAACTCAGGAAGTGAGGCAAGGCTTCCCCTGGGTCAACTCTGGCCGAAAGGCCAGCTCAGTTGATGCTCCTGGCAAACTACGGAGCGGAGTGCTCCGCTGATTCGCCCCGAAAAACACCACCGCGAGTTGCTGGCCTCATTATTTTACCATTCTCAAAGGCACCCCCCGAAGCGGTGGGTTAAAGGGAAACCACCCCGGTCTCTGACTTTGATAACCCTTAGGCACGGTGAGGAGCTGTGGCCCCAGAGCTATGGCAAAGGACCCTCGCTGTCCCTTGAGCCTAGGGATCCAACCAACTTCCGGCCATCGTCTCCCAGGCTCCCCCGCAGAGTCCGACCCATCGGAGGACTCCTGATCGGAGACGTCTCTGGGTTGCAAATAGCATGATTATTTTCATCGTAAGCAAGCCGCAAATACTGTAAGTCATTTCCTGTGTCTACCCGAATCAACCCAACGAAGGCAACTGGCGCAAACTCTCAACCCCTCCCAACTGACAAAACACTATATCACCTTCCACTTACATTGCATGAGTGTCGCATTTGTTGCTCACTTGTTCAATTGTCCACCCCCCCCCCACACAAAAAAAAGACGCACGTGTCAGACCCTCACCGTGGGCCGTAACCCAACTTACAAAGCGAAGGACCATCTGGATCGTCCTCGCCCATGGCACCATTGGACCCGCGCCCGCATTCGAAGTGCAAGCCAGCGCCGCGCGTGAGTCTGAGTGGCTTGGGGGTGCTGCATGTGTTTTTTTGTTCTTAATGTTTGTTTGTGTTTTCTTAAGGCTTACAGTGTCTTTGTAGAATATCAGGTGGGTTGGATTTCAAGGCAGATTGAAGGAAACTAACCGTTTCAGATGTTCAAACGCAAACTGAATTGGAAGTATGGGACCTGGGCTTTCTGTATGAGAGGGGAGCTATTTGCTATGATTTCAGGAGATTACCATCTCCAAGTTTGCACAAGCCTCCATTGATTCCAACCGCAATGCTGAAGCTCGAATTCCGTCTTCACATGAAGCATGTTGTGCAGGCAGTTCATTTCGCGCCTGCCTGCCTTGACGGGTTTCCGTCTTTTTTTGTGTCATGCGCCGCTCTCATTCGAGCCACCTCGGAATGGCGACCATGCACACTTCCGGTCCCCGAAGTGACGGGCTTGGGCTAAGCGAAGCCAGGAGCGTCCTAGGGTCCAAGGGCAAGGAGCTGGGGCAAAGCAAAATTCTAGGGGTACCTTCCCCATTCTTTCCAGGTGCCCATCCTTCTTTCTAAACAACCACCCAAAACCCTGGGAAACAGCTGGTTTCTGAAAAGAACGATGGTTGAAAAAATGGGGAATCAACCAGTAGAAAAAACTGAAAATGAGGTGGCTACAAGAGGGCGACTCCCCGTTCCCTGCATTAAAGTGACAGCTGCAACTTCTGTCCTGCTCAATCCCCCGCAAATGTCCCCGACAGCAAGCAAATGCAAGCCGAACATGCGGCTCTGGGTCATAGGTAAAAAAATATGTTTGGACTAAAACCCTGTGGTCTGGTGGTTTAATTTTGACCCAGACCCATGTAATGCCCCATTGAAGCCAAGGACAGCTGATAGTCCCTAGGTCCTTTCACTGCTCGTCCAACGGTGCGATATGCGACGCTGAATTGGCCAGTGGCCTTTCCAAAAGGAAACCGCCCGGGCTTGTCTCAAAATAGAAACCAGGACCCCCAAATGAGTGCTGTGCTTTTGGCTTCCCTTTAAACCAGCCCCAAAACGGGTCCCTCAAGAAAGACACACCCACCTATAGGTGTGCGTTTTCTTTTCGGGGCCCGCAAAATGGGTAGGTTGTCCTTTTGGCTTTTCTTTACTCGACAGCAGACACACGCACAGCAAATCTGGCCCTCTCTTTGCTGCACCGAATTTCTGTCGCCCCTTTCAGGCAAACTTTTGTCGAGTTGCTCGCTCAGTGGGGGCGCCAGCCTGGTTGAGACACACCCGAACCTCCCAGAAGGTTTTTGCTTTGTCACGCCGCGCCCGCAAATAGATTTTGCTTTCCCCGCAACAAGGTCATCCGCCGAAGGTGCTCAGGCCGCAGGAGTAAGGAAAGTCCAGAGCCAGAACTGGCTTTCGCCACAAAAACAGCAGCAAATGCAACCCAAAGTGGCCGCATCCTCAACCCAACCCAAACAAAGAAGCCTCCCCCCCCTTCCCCCCCCTTCCCGACCCAAAACCCAGGTTAAATCCCAGAAATCCGTTCCACCCATCTCTCCCCCCGGTGGCTTGCTCCCTCCACAATTAGCACAGCCATACTGTGGATGGACGAACAATTCTGCACCACCTACGAAACTCTGGAATGATGACCCCCCTGCAAGTCCAACCAACAATGTTTCGGTTGAAACCGTGGTTTCAACGTGGTACATGATTTCGTCCACCCACAGTAGCCGTCGATCCGCGGAGCGCTGCGCCTTGGCCAAGTCCTGCAAATCCTCGAGGCTCAGCACCGGAAGCCCCGAGCTGGCGGCCTGGCTTGGGGATTTCCCCGGCTCGGGGATGGTTGGGGTCACTGAGATGCGTTTTTGGGGAAAATGCAGGGACCTCGGAGCGTATTGGATTTCTGGGTGTATATGGCATATATGGGTGCGTCATTTTTTTGAGGGTACCTAGACTCTCCATGATCCTTTAAAAATGGGTGATGGAACCCCCTTTGGGTAATGACCCCATATTTTAAGTGTCATGGAGAAAGCCTGGATCAATAAACCCCTGTTTGTTAATATGGGGGTGTCCCCGGTTTTAGTGGTTTCTATTTTTACTTTTTGGAGGGGAACACCACCATAGTGATAAACAGGGGTTTATTGATCCGGGGTCAACATTACTTGAGATGTGTCGCTGGGAAAAATGCACGGGGGTGGTTGCTTCCTCTTGTAGCTGGCCCCCACTTTTGAGATGGACAACCCCCCACCCCGCACAAAGTAAAACATGGTAGCCAGTCGGCAGTCAAGGGTCGCACAAACTTGAATTCCTTAAGGCATGCCATCGTTTTTTTCCGGCCCACCATTCTTCTCTTTTTTTGGACCCACGATGGCCACCGGTATTTGCGGTTTCACGGGCATCGCCGTGGACTAACCAAAGGGGGCCAGCAATGAAGCCATGGTAAGCAAGCATAGAAGTCATATGTGACGAAAAATGCGTCGCTGCATGGCGTGTTGCTCTATATATGGCCGCTACTCATAACGAACTTTCAAAGACATGGAACTCAATCAAGCCAGACCTGGAACAAACCTGGAGAGCCAGAGGAACTTCGGAGTCCTCTTGGCAAAAATGGATTGGAACCAAGCTGCAACCAGTACCAAGGGGCAGGGTACTTAGTAAGCCGTTAGTAACCATGGTTATACCCACTTAGGAGACTTGTAACCATGGTAAGTGGGTCTCGGTTGCTCTCTGCTCCCCTGCTAAAAGTTTAACTTTTAGTGGTTTAGTGGAAAACCCATTAGTTGGCAAAAAGTTAAAGTCCTAACAGCCAAGCAACATGCACCAAAGGGGTTATAACCATGGTTGCTAACCGCTTACTAAGTACCCAATCGCCCCTTTAAGTAGACCCCATGGAGTTTCAACCGAGCTGACCCATCAAAAGGCCACCTGGCCGCGGGGGGGGGGGCCTCCCGTTGGGCCCAGCCTTGACTCAAAGCACTACACTTCTCCTGCCGAACCCGCGGTAAACTGACCAGGTCTTCAAATATTGGAGCGGAGTATGCAGACAGCCCCCTCTGTGTTCGACTGCCCTAAGCACCACATCAACAGGAAAGTGGTGACGGACTCCGTTTTGAAGTTACGCTCTGCCCCTTGGAAGGAGATGAAGTGCCATTCGCATAACAATGCCAACAACCGCCATGCGCAGCAAACAAACGCCACCCCTTTTTGTTATGGCCCTGGTACATGGTTGGAACCCGTGCCATCTGTTTGAAGCAAGCTGACTCGAAACACCGATGCCCACCAAGCTACCCTCCTGCCTCCTTCATCTTTGGGCTCTCCTTGACGGGCCTCCCATCAAAAATCCTGGGACCCAATGTCACCTCTGCCAGGGCGAGGTTGTGTCAAGGAATTGAGCCCTAGGTGTGTGTGTGTGTGTGTATGTGTGTGTGTGTGTGTGTGTGTGTGTGTGTGTGTGTGTGTGTGTGTGTGTGTGTGTGTGTGGTGTGTGTGTGTGTGTGTGTGTGTGTGTGTGTGTGTGGTGTGTGTGTGTGGCGTGTGCGTGTGCGTGTGCGTGTGCGTGTGCGTGTGCGTGTGCGTGTGCGTGCGTGCGCGCGTGCGCGTGCGTGCGTGCGTGCGTGCGTGCGTGCGTGCGTGCGTGCGTGCGTGCGTGCGTGCGTGCGTGCGTGCGTGGGTGGGTGGGTGGGTGTGTGTGTGTGTGTGGTGTGTGTGTGTGTGTTTAAGCACCGCAACTTGACTTCCTGCAAAGCTTCCATTTACCCCATCCAACAAGGGTCGTTTTCATTGGGACGGCACTCAAACCTTCCAGCGGGATGGCGACGCAGGCTTCGACTAACTTCAATTAAGACCCCCCCTTTAGGCCCTTGTTTCTGGATGGATGCAGACTTTAAACTCTTTATGAAGGGTGGGCTGAGTCAGCCTTGCATGATCGCAACCATCGCATCACCATCCCTCCAAAAACTCGCCTGGCACTTTCATAAGGGGGTTCAACAGCTGGGGGGTAGCTGGACTGCCGGCGAACCGAACAGGACATGTGACCTGAGACTTTGCAGTGACCACTTCCATGGTCCGTACTGAGGATCGACGAAATCCGTTTCGCACCACCTGAGAAACCATGGTTTTTGAGGATTCGCCCCTAAAAAAAAAAGCTCAGGTGATATCCCCAACAGCATGCGGTGCTCTTTGTTATGCTGCGCACCACCTCACAGCCCTCGCAAATCCCTCGTGGAACCTTGGTGGAACCTTGGTGGAACCTTGGTGCAACCTTCCACCCTGGTGAACCCTGGTGGAACCCTGGTGGAACCCTGGCGGAACCCTCGTGGAACCTCCTGAGACCCCAAAGCTTTCAGCTGTTGGGGAAGAAACCAACGAATAAAGTTATCGTTTCAAACGTGGTTTCATTTCGTGGCGCGAACAAAAAACTGCGTCCATCTATAGTACTGTGGATGGGAAACCCTAGAATGATGATTCCCCTGCAAATACCAACCGACAATGGTTTCCCATGGTTTCCAAGTGGTGCGAAATGGATTGCGTTCATCCACAGCATCAAAGTGAAGGTTCCCGGCGCATGACTCGGT
This sequence comes from Effrenium voratum, assembly GCA_963377175.1. Classification (NCBI taxonomy): domain Eukaryota; class Dinophyceae; order Suessiales; family Symbiodiniaceae; genus Effrenium; species Effrenium voratum. Next base: position 277,316 of record CAUJNA010003794.1, read on the forward strand.
ACTCACCCAGGTTCGGCTGTGAGGCTGCGGCCAAGGCAGTGGCGTCTGAGAGACGTCGCGACACCTCGGGAAGGAAGGCCGGAAGGCACTGGATGGCCTTAACTTCAGTGAATCACCATCCAACATACCTGGTTGACGTTGGAGGGGGAGCAAAAATTTGTGTTTTAGCAGTTAAGTGGGAACGTCCCACTAAACCCAAATAAGCAAAAGTATGATGCTTCCCAACAACAACCATGCATAAGCGGCCTTGTGGAAAAATCGAAGGATTTCCCTGGTAAACCAGTGAAACTCATCTATTTTCAGCTAAGCAAACCCAACAAGGACACCTATGCATCCAACCACAACACCCAGCCATCCAGCAAACTTTGGGTGCAAACAATGGTTTCCGCCTGAACCACAAAATCCCCAAACTGCGGTAACCAACAGCTTCTCACCCGTCCCCTTCCCCCTCAAAGCCCCCCACGTTGCCGCCGAGGATGCGGATGTAGCTCTCGATCACTGATCGCCTCGCAGAGCCGCTGGAGTCAACTGCTGAAGCACCCAACCTTCGGTACCACTTCCCAGCCGTTCTCTTAGGTCTTTTTTTTTGGGCTCACTGGCTGAGTGGATGGCCCAAAAAAAGTCCAAACTTTTTATATTCCCCAAAAGTTTAAAGTTCATGAACTCAGGAAGTGAGTGGGGGGGGGGGACGGGCGGCATTCATACAGGGACTGATTGCACAAAGCTGATCGGATGCTTTCCACATGGACGGTGTCCATGCTCGGTGCCCAAGCTGCCCTTTTGCCATGTTTCACATGTGGTCTCCCCCAGACTCGTATTTCCTGACCCCATGTCCAGAGGCGGAAATTCAAGACGAGATGCCAGCTGCTAGCTGAGATACACCAAGTTGGTGCCAAAACGGGACAATGGGTTTTCCTTTTCACTTTGTGTATTTGTAACATGGTTGAAGTTGGCCCGGTTGTCAAGCACCCCCCGTTTCGTTTGCTTCATCACTAAACCGGAAAATGCCAAACTACAGGCGATGGTGTCACAAACCGCGGCCGCGAGCGGGTCTCCCCTTGCTTTCCCTTTCAACCAACTTCAAAAAGGGAGCCCTCAAAGCTCACTTCCCGAGTCGATTGGCCAAACCAAACTTCCATTGTTGTTTGGCGTGCCGCTGGAGTGGTCTCCCCAAAATTATCTTAAGTCCGGGCGACTGGGGGAGTAAAACAGTTGGCGGGGCCTGTTTTGAGTGAACTCCTTTGACCGGCGCGGCAGGTGCTTCGTTTGACTGGGCTTTCTGCATAAGCTCATCGTTCTCGCCAGTGGTGGCCTGGGCAGGCACGGGGTTTCAGGGCCTGGTTGGACAAAACGGAGTCTGGAATTGACGGCACTGAGTGCCACTCAAACATAGATACACAGGTAAATAGACTAAGAAAAGGTACATTAACAAAATACATAAGCAAATAAACAAACAAACAAACAAACAAACAAACAAACAAACAAACAAGCAAACAAACAAACAAACAAACAAACAAACACACAAACATAAACACAACAAACAAGCAAACAACACATAATACAACACACACTTGCATACACATAAGCAAATAAGGAAACCAATAGAATAGTACATAACAATAGACAAACAGCAATAGATAGTTACACAATTTGATTAATCAATTTCCTAATCAATTAGTTAGTGCACTAATTAACCAATCAATTAATTGGAAACCAAACAAGGGACATAGATACACATAGATACACAAGCAAACACATTAACACACGCATTAATAGGCACATAAAACAATACAATGACAAATGGCTTAACGGAACACGGCACTAATTCAATACATCTACATATATATATATACCTTCTAGGTGCAAATATATATATATATATAATATACACTGGATTTACCTATGACAAAGCACATGCCTCCTGCTTTTTCTTTCTTGGGTTGAACATGTGGACTTCAGGTGTGGCTTCTGCCATCCTACTGTGGATGGACGAAATCCCGCACCGAGTTGAAACCCATGGGAAACCATTGTTGGTTGGTATCTACAGGGGAATCATCATTCTAGGGTTTCTTGGGTGGTGCAGGATTTCGTCCATCCACAGTACGAGAACCTCTCAGCCGCGCGACCCACTTGGAAGTCAGGCGGTTCAGAGTTCAGAATGGCCTTTCGTTCCAACCCCCCAATGGGCACTACTCCATGCTGCAACGCGCAGGGAGCCCTCAGAATTGAAACGCAACTCTGCCGAGCGAAACCCACACGTGCAACAGCCAAAGGTGAGTCATAATCAAAACTTGGCATTAAAATGGATCTACCCAGAACCATATAAAGAATTAAAAGTCGGCTTCACCAATTTGTGGTTGGGATTATCCCTTAACCTTCATCTACCCCCACTGATTCTGAGCAAGGCCAGGCTACCCCAATCCTCAATCCAACCCAGGAGTTTCCACTTTGGCCCTGTGATTGAACATCTGATGCATACGGCTGCATCCAAATTTGGAAACCGAAGGGCCCCTGACAACCGAACGATGCCTTTTCGTAACGAGCTGCAGCGGGAGAAGGGGGGCGGATTGAGGGATGCACCCGTGGGGAACTCGCAAGATGAGCGGAAGTACCTCCATGATGAGGATTACTCCGGGTCGAAGTAGAACCCGAATTCGGACCTTCAAAGTGATAACCCCCCCCCCACCAAAAAGGAGACACCCCCCAATCAGAATCAACCAGGTTCTGCTTCATCCGGCATCAAGAATAAAGGATGTTGATCACATGTTGGCATGGGATGCTATTTTCCTAGCCATAGTCATACCACACTCCACCTATAGCTCCCCTAGTTAAACAAACAATCTCTCAATAGCTTCGCTTCAGCTTCACTTAGTCAGTGGAATGGAACATGCATCCAGCCGACGGGCGGCACTCAGGGCCGCGGCGAGGCTGTGGCCCGTCAGGCTGTTGGGCTGGGCATGCTTCAGCAGGTTGTTGAGCGCAAGCAGCCACCTCGACCGACCCATCCAAGGCAACCATCCATCCAAAGCAACCATCCATCCAACCAAGGCAAACAAAAATGAAAGACAGGCAAATCACTATTAGAATGAAGATAGCGCAAACACCGGCAAAATATGTTCCTCGGATAACACGAAATTACTAAAATTTGCTGAACTAGCATCTGGCGCTGCAAATAAACACTAGAGGGGCTCAGAAATACTTTGCAATAAAAGAGCTCTCTCGCAGAAATACATGTATATATACATATGGATACTTAAATGCATACTTATACATACACAGAAGTTTCCCTTTCCTGGCCATACTTCCATCAACCTCTCACAGGACCCGCCTGTGCTGCACGTACGCGGCAAAGATCTTCATGGCATCACTCGAGTTGCCCTTCCTGAGCCGACCGCATGCCGCCTGCTCGCTTGCCGAAACTGTGGCCGTAGACATGCGAACTGCTTCTCCACGAGAAGACGAAGAAAGGAATTCGTTGAGATTCGTGTGTTTCTCATGGGCGGGCCCCCAACCCAGAGGGTCCAAGTACTTCATGAGGACTGCTTTTAGGGGGTAAAAAGGGGTCTGAGTGCCGCCTTAGAAGGTACTTTTGGTTGCCCTTTAAACCATCCAAAGGATGGTCCGGCTTGGAAAATGAGTTCGTTCTTGAAGAGTCCAGTGAAGACAGGTCAAACTGCGAGCTAAGCAGAACCGGGTGACAAGGTAAATCGGGCAATGGTTGCACTGCCCCCGGCTACTGCTTCAATACATGTTCGAGTTTCAAAGAACTGGTTGCTGGCTGCTATGCTGGGCTGAGGAAGGCGGAATTCTGCCAAACGGTGATTGCCCCAGGTCAAGATCGGCGGTCCATACTCCATTTGCGCCGAGCAGTCAGCAACAGGCTGCGAAATCAATGATCAAAATATGTGTGTGTGCTGTTGTGTGACCAGGCTTCGGGTAGCTTGCGCCACGAGTGTGCAGGCAAGCCATGCAATCAATCTGAAGCTGTCACGCGCTTTGCCTCAAACTTATTTGCGATTTGTGTACCCACCCTCCGGCACCTTGGTTCCCCGGCAGAGCCACGTCACAGGCCCACCTGCAGTACTGCGGGTCCTGACGTTTCGGCCGCGGTGAAGAACAAATCATCTCCTCTCGTTGTTTAGCTTCAACAGGAGAGGTGTCGCTTGCAAAGAAGAACCAAGGTGTCGGCAGAAGGAACTGTTCTCAGTTCTTAGTGCCACGGTGCATCTGCTGCATTTCGTTTCTCTCGGAGGTCCTGTGAAACGATGGACGCATGCCTGACAGGAGGCACCCCAAAGCAAACTTTCTGAGGCGACCGGCCCAAAAGAGGAATAGAGTGCATCTAAGTCTGCGGATCTCTCCGGAGATCGCAGGACATCTCCTGGATACCACGAAACGCCAACCAGGCACCAGGGTCGAAGATCCGGATGGTGGCTCAGGGATCGCCCATTGATGACTTGGCAAGCCATGCCATCCGACGGGGAACGGAACCCAGCTCCTCCTGGTAAATATCCGCAAAGGTTTTGCCCTGGTACTTGCCTTGGACGCGCAAGGAAAAGTGCCTCAACCCTTGTCTTTCAGGAACAGTTGCAGCCTACGGAGTATTGATTGTGTAGGCACAGGTTCCTCAATTTTGCAGCACCAGCCCTTGCAAACAGAAAAACAAAACGAAGCCCCTGTGAAACAGAAACTGAGCCCCCTCCCAAAGCGCTGCAGAAGTCATTTGAGGCTAGACGTCACGTTGAATGTAGGGAGAAGGCCTGATTGAAGATCATAGGTCCGTCAAGAGAACGTCCAAACACGAAACCATGGCTCAGTGCCAGCGCTCCACAGAAATTCCTAGGTTCAAGTTGCCAGGCTGAATGGAACAACCCAGGTCAACTAGAGGTTGCTGAATTTCAAGGGTGTGTTACATCCAAAACATGGCACACAGCCATTGAAGAAAGTCAACTTGGACATCTTCGGGGGAACTAAGAACTACCCAGAAAGCTTCACCACGCACAACCAATCAGATTTGGCACTTAGCACTGCAACATGTCTAATGAACTCATGGTTCTTCAATTTCATTGAAGGTCAGGCAGGAATTTCCAACGGATTGAACAAATAAGAAAGCCCACGGCTTTTTGTGAGCGCCTCTGCTCACACCGCGTCTGGGACAAAGATCGCAGTTCGCCCCCTTTCTAGGGGTACCTTCCACATTCTTTCCAGGGATCCTTCTTTTCAGGAAACCACCCAAAACCCAGGGGAAACAGCCGGTTTTTGAAAAGAACGATGGTTGAAAAGAATGGAAAAGGAATCAACCCCTAGACCCTTGGCACGCTGCCGATCTTCATCTTGGCCTGGCCTTCCCTGGGCCGGACAGTCTTCCAGCTTTGGGGGCGCCTCTGGACGCCAACAAAAAAAAACGGCCGTGGCTCGATGGACACCACACACACACACAAGAAAAAAAGAAGAGGTTGGCTCTCCTTGGTTTCCAGTACGGAAACAAGAAACAAAAGGGTACCCCTCAACCAAAAAGCGCAAACCCATGTTTCCGCTCACGCAAGGCTTGTACAAAGCTTTCGGGGGACGCAATGGTCCATACTGCCGCTCAAATGCCCAGTGGTCGTGGAAAAAGTTTGGTTGCTGTTGGTCCCTCTGCAAAAAGTCTAACTTCTGTGGGTCCAATTCGGAAAATCATGTCTGGTTCAACAAGTTAGAGTCCAAAGATCCAACCAAATAGCCACAAAGATAGGGCATCCTTCTTCTTGTTGCTTGAGTTTAAGGGGGACCCCCCCCAAAAAAAAAGAAAAGACAAGAAAGTGAGAACAAAGTTTGCGGAATCCACTGGGCTGGGGCAACATGAGTCCTGTAGCTACGTGAACTACCGCGGACCTGGGTCAAACTTGATTGAAGGAGTGTGCGCCGGTAGCTCGGGACCTGAATTGTGTCGTAGAGTCGAAGTCAAGTTCTTCCAGCGACTTTGAAGTGGTTGATGGCGACACGTACTGGTTGCAGGGAATCATCGACTGAGAAACGATTTGGAAGGGGGCGCTTTTGACACATGGCCATGATCAGGAAGATTCCTCCATTCGGGCCATGCCGTGCCTCGAACATTCCATTGTTCTGGCACCTTTGCTCCTCTCATCCGGGTTTGTCTTTCTTAAGGGTACCTGGAGTCCCCATGACCCTTAAGAATTGGGGTCAATACCCAAAATAATGGGGTCATGGACCTTTTTTTAAGGGTCATGGAGACTCCAGGGACCCCTTTTTGCGATTCCCAATGCACCAAACAGATTCGTACATCGAGGACCGGGAAATCGCAAGTCTAGCGAGCCGGTGACTGGAGGCTGTTGAGCTGAGGCCACTTCCAGAGCTGTTTGCTTTGACGTGTTCACAATCCCCCACCCCCACACAAAAGGCAACCAGGCGATTGGGGGGGCACAGTTTGGGTGACCTCAGGCTATTTCAGCAGGCCTCCTGGAAAAAGAGGGCACCTTGAAGTTGATTTCCTTGCTAAGGAATCACCACTCCCGGCAAAGAACCCGAGGGGTGACCCCTATTGTTGAGCAGAGGGGGGGGAATGGCAGAGCTACCATGAAGCGGCCAGAGGGAATCCGTTGGGATCCTGGCGCCAAAGGGGGCCCATCGTTCCTGGCGAGGCGCCAGCAAGCGCTCCGCGGCAATGCATCCGAGAGGACTCGGTTTTTCTGTGCGACCTCGTTCAAAGATTCAGCGCCTTGAAATCGTTTCTACAGAACCCCAGTGCCTGTGGGGAAGCTCATGCTTTTTGGTAGTTGACTTTCAAGATGTTCAAAGAGAACCCCCCTCTCAAAAAGGACAACATGAGGTCTGGGCAATTTTCAGGGAGGTCCCTCTTGATTTCTTGTCAAAAAGCACCCTGGACGAACTGCTCTGACACTTCTTGCCCTAGGCCCTAGGGTGGGTTGGGCGGGGGGGTGTGCGGACTCATGCCTCTGGGGTGGACAACACCTGAGTCACAATCAAAACCCGGTACTAAAATGGTCTACCCAGAACCATGTAAGGAATTAAGAAGGCGGCCGCAGCAATTTCTAGTTGGGATTGTCCAATACTAACCTGCATCTATCCGGGTTTTGATTGTGGCTCACCTGGCTTTGGACATGCGTTGCTCGGGCACCAAAAGTCAGATGCGGGGAAACCAACTTCCTTGCAACAGTTCTGTAACCAAAAATTCACGGCACTGGTACGTGCGCAAAACTCCACAGCGCAGCCCCCCAGTCAAAAATGAACAGAACCAACATGAATTAAACTGAATCCAACCACCCTGAATCAACCTGAGCTGAAACGAGCGGACTTGAACCAAACCGCTGTGACCAGACCTCGCTGGAGCCGCGCCAACGCCGAAGCGTTGGGCGCCGGCCGAAGCCGGCGCCGCGGGGCTGACGGGGCTGACGGGGCTGACACCTGCGCCCAGTGCACGGGGCGATCGATTCTGCTTGCCTTTGGGAGTACCTGGATTACCTGGATTCAGGTTATCCTGGAATTTGGGAATCCTGGCTCAATTTAGTGGAATCCTTTGGGAATTTGGGTTTTATCTTGGATTCCCTTTGGCGCTCCGTTTGTCCCACTTCAACACGAAGGTTTCGACATGTGCTTGGTGATTTCTAGTTGTATCCTTCAACAGAGTAGTGGTTAGACACGGAACGGGGACTTGTAATCATGGCCTTTGTGGGCTATTTCACGATGGTAATCAAACCACTTACTAAGAAGCTGATGGTGGCTTAAGTAGATTTAGAAGACTTGCAAACATCCCGGCAAAAAGTCTTTGGCGCATAGCCGCGAACAGCAAGGATCCTCTTAATATTGCGTGATGCTACATCTTAATATTGCGTGATGCTACACGCAATGCTCAACATGGCAACCTAGTTTTGAAAGAAGCAACCGGAAGCTGGGCAAAAGGTGGGCTCCGGTTCAAAGGTTCCAAATGCCAGGCAACAGGAAATTCAGGTCTACAAACATGGCCACCCCCCCCCCCCCCGCCCCCGCCCCCGCCCCAAAAAAAGCAAGCTTCACGCGGTGGTTCGGCTGAATCACAGGTTGCTCTTGCAGTTTGTGGTTGGCGCCATCAAGTAGTCACAGGCATAACCTTGTGATTCGTGCTGCACATGGCGCGAGCAAATATGTAGGGAATCAGGTGGAATGAGCCTGAGTTCCCAGCCCAGATTTGGTTTAGGGAGTACCCTTCCGGCTGGTTCCCAAACCATGAGGCAGTCCCTACTGAGCACCAGCAAAAGTAGCTTGCTCCGTGCGCAGTCTGAATTCTTGTCACCTCCCTGCGTCAGGATTTGGACATTTGCGCGCCTGCTGCCTTGCTTAGATGTGGTAGCCGATTCTCAGGCTCCCTCTCCGGAATCAAACCCTTCTCCGTTACCCGTCATTCGCACGCTCCGCTCTCCTCAGGCCTGCAGCATCCCCCAAGACAGGCCAATAGCACATGTTGAGAGCTCCAAAATGAGCGTTCCCAAGTACCAAACCTGCAACCACCCCTTGCACGCGCCTGGCGCGACAGTCTTCCGCGGAAGCCGGAAGGCCGTCGAAGCCGCCCACCTGAGCCATTTTTACGGCCAATGCCAGAAATGGTGGCAACGCTCCCCAAAAACTTGGGAATAGTGGGTCCAACCAAATTCTGGACCTCTCAGTTGCCAAGTCTTCCGAACTCAGGGAGCGAGTAGAAGCAAACTCGTCCTGAATCTGTGCGGAGTGCTGGCAACCGTGCTGAACCGGGACTGAGAAATGGGTGTGGCTCAAAACTAAGCAGGAGGTTGCGCAGGTTTTGGTCCATGTTTCCACTCTCAACATGGTGGTTTCTCAACTGCGTGAAATCTGCCTCAGGAGGCCGCTGTGGATTTTCAAATTAGTCACGTCCCCAAACGGGGCCATCAGTCTCTCTTTCAACACGGGGTGTCTCTAAATAAGGGGCGACCTTCTTTTGGTCGGTAAGGAAAAGCACGAGGATCCCCAGAGAAAGTGACAGGCAGCCCTCTTCAGGCCTCCACTTGTGGATGCGCCTAGAAAAAGAAGAGCATAAGTCAGCATAAGCATATTTCCAGTGCTTCCTCACTTCCGACCGAGTGGATGGGCCGAGCGAAGTGACCAAAAAAGGCGCTTCTCAAACAAAGTTAATGTTGACCCAGGATTAATAAACCCGTCCCATTATTAGGGGGTGTTCCCCCCAAAAGTGATGAATCCCACCACTAAAAGGGGACATTCCCCCATCAAAATCAACCAGGGGTTCTGCTTAATCCGGGCTTAACATTAGGGACCGACCAATTCCATTTTTTCCCTTCCGAGGCCCAGGCCGGGAGCTTACGCACACACCCCTCATGTCTTGAGCCAAGGGCCTCCTTCCTCACAGCAGCTTTGCGGCCCGGGCCTCCGAAGTTTGCTGGGATCCTGTTGCAGGATTTCAGAAGTCAGGGGTGACTCGGAGCGGCGCTTTTTTCTTTTCGGAGTGTCCGAAGGTTCGGTCCCAGGGATTTCCGGGGCTGTTGGCGTTGGTGCGCGTGGTGTTGTTTTTTTTTTTGGGGGGGGGTGGGGGGGGGACTCACTGCAGCAAGAGGAAAGCAGCGCACACGGGTAGGTCAGAGCATGTCGCCTGCTTGACATTGGCCACATCGCGCATCTAGTCCCAAATCATGAAGCCTTGCCCTGACTGATTGCACCATTTCGTACTCTCGTGGCTTTTGCGCCCTCCAATTCTGAAGCAAAGATACCAAGGCATCGGCCAAACTGCCCTCCCAAGCCCCCGTGGCGGAATCACTCCAGATTTTGTGCTCAGGCATCGTTTGGCAAGGTGTGTCACCCGGGGCGTGGCTCTGCGGCACGCCAAGAAGCTTCCGTTTGCAAAACCGCGCGCGGCCGAGTGGCGTCACGTGCTCGGCCGATGGCAAAAGATTTCTCGGGACAGTTCAAACAATATATGCAGTGCTCAACCCCCATGAGCTGAGCAAGCTGCGTTGCCTCACTTCCTGAGATGGGCCGACAACAACTGCAAACCCTTTGCTTGTCACTAAAACGATCCATGGCAAAAAAAAGAAAGAAACAGCAAGTCGAGGAACTCAGGGAGTGAGTTGCAAACTTTGCAAACAATCGTTTTCGGTGCAAACGGGGGGCCATAGGACCCATGGGACCAGGACATCCGCTGAAGGCTTGCTCGACCCTCCCAAGATTCGTCTGAAAGATTCAGCTGGGGAGGGTCTTGAGCGCTGGTACGCTCCAACGGTACCAGCACACCACCCCCCCAACATGGAGCACATAACATGACCTATACATGACCTGTTTAGTCGCTAGATTGTGCTTGGGCTTGGGGGTAGCGGAATCCCTCTTAGAAAGGAAGTGACCCCAAGCATCCGATCCAGGTGTGCGCGACTGCTGCCGTGAGCGGGCCTATCCACCGTCAACTCACGGAGGCAAATCGGCTTGCCCCTCTCATACGCTTCCGCTTGGATAAATCGGATTTTCTCGATCCTTTACACGTGGGGCTTCGGCTCAAAATTTGTGGACCCGTCCAGGATCGGATTTTTGTTGGCGGCATCCCTCACAATTTGAAGCCGCAGCCCAACCTGACGCCGACCATCGGTCCACGACCGGCGTCACACATGAATTACCAAAAAACGCCATCGCGGCGATCGAGGGCTGCCAACGGGAACATGCCTCCCCGGGCATGTGCTTCAGGAGGTGATCGGCTACGCAAGTGCCGAGTAACCCGGTCATAACCAACCCAAAGGACATACCAGAAGGATAAATTGCTTGCCAGGTTGCTCGCCACTTGAGTGGCCCTCCTCCTTAAGTGTTCCCTACGAAAAATGACGACCGGGCACCTGGTGGATTTCTTTCAGCGGCTGCAATTTGGACCACCATTGAAGCTTCTTGGGGCCGCTCGCTGGCCAAAAACGGTCCGTGCGCGTTCAAGCCCTTGAGGGAAACCAAGCTCAAAGCTTGCCATGAGGATGGCTTTACTCCAGGAATGGCCCTTTTCTCCCCTCTCGAAGCCCAAGGCGCTCCAACACAAACACCTCAAAAGCAGTTTCAGAAGTTGTGCTTGGGTCACAGCCTTTGGCTTCTTCCCGCCAACGCGGTTGACATCCCAAAAAAATACCGCGGCGCCCGGTCGATGTGGTTTGCAGCGAATCGCCTCTCAGGCAGAGGTCTTGCATCGACTGCGGAAGCCCCAGGTGCGAGTCTTCTCCTCCTGACGGATTCTCTTGGAGAGAAGCTGCAACCATAGGTGTCCTTTTCGGGAAATAGATGGGTTTCCCAGGTAGCCGAGAACAAAACGCCAGGTAAACCAGGAATCGCCATCTATTTTGTCGAGCACATCAAACCTAAAAAGGACACCTATGGCTGCAACTCAACAGCATGCGGCACTCAAGTGCTTTTTGACCCTAGGCGCTGCACAAATAATCATCAAGCTGGCAGGGAAGGTCTTCGTGAGTTTAGGGGGGGCGCTTCAGGGAACCAATCCTCAAATTGTGTCGATCGCTACCATTTACCAGCAAGCAGGGTCGCACATTCGATCATCGATCATCACAACCGTAAGACACCATTGTATGGCTAAGTGGGATTCAAGTTTCAAGTCAACCCTCAGATTTATGAATTCACTTGAAGCTGCTTTTCTGCAACAGGTTGCCAAGCCTAATAAGACCCTCGGCAACCTTGAGGTTTCCTGTGCGGCCACGGAGGGGAAAAACAAAAACAACAACGGAGACCCACCCTTTGGTTCTTGCAAGGAAGCGAGGGAAGCACCCGAACCTTCAAAGATAGCTGAATCCCTGGCGGCCCTGTGCTCCAGAAATCAGAAAGCCTTGTGCTCCAGAAATCAGAAAGAAAGGGAGCCCTACCCGAAGAGATCCCATTCAACCCATCGGGCAGAGCTCCGCAACAATTTCAGTGCTTGATGGCCAATGCCAATGGAATGACGATGCCAAACATCGAACAAGACACAAGGCAAAGAGGAAAGCGCAACGTCCTGGAATGGGTCATTCTTGATTGCCTGGTCATTGGTTGCAAAACTGTCTGAGGTTTGCACCCTCAGTAGTCTTGTGCGAAGTGTAAAACATCGTGGCGAAACAAAGTTGAGGAAACCTCCCTAAATGTCCTTTTTGCAGGTGGGGGATATATGCAACTTATAAGCCGCGGTTGCGGAGTGAGAAGGGTGGCCAATATGGATCTTCCGGATATTGGCCCCGTATTCCGGGGATCAAACACATCTCTCTGATTTTTAGGTACTGTAAGTTCCTCTGAGGTTCTACGCAGTAGTCGCTGGATTGATGGCTTGATGCTTTGGTTTCCGTGCAAAGCTGACGTGGAATACCCGACATCTCTCTTATGCTTGCAGGCTTTCGGGCAAGTGCGTCACACGTTTGGTTAAACCAAGCACCCTCTTCGAATCCCACTCGTGACACCTTGGGCTTATTTCCCCAAGTCATAACTTTGCCCCCCCCAAAAAAAAAACATAATAATAGAGAAAAGCAACGCTGAATCAAGACATGGTGGGCCCAAAGAAGGATTGTCCCTCAAATGGATCAAGGGGACCGCAACCTGTGTTTGGCACTGGTTAGCGTTGATTGTTGTGGGTCTCCGAAGTAGGTCAAAAGCAGTTGGCCACTGCTTGTGCTTGTGGCTGTTGGTGCGATCGAAGTTTCTGCCCTTTGGCGACGGCGGGGTTCCAAAACAACAGAACAACTGCAGAGAGGGGTAAAGAGGTGACAATGACATGCACACACAGACAATCACCTGCACACGCAACCAACCAAACACAACCACAATGCGCAACAAAAATATGCACAAGCAACGGTACACCAAAGGATGAAAGAACTGCGTGTCTCTATTGAACTATTGCATTCAAGGTGTCTGAGAGGCTTGGGCTTAAAGCATGTGAAAAGCGTGAATCTGCCTGAATAACTCAGCTCCTTAAGCGTGCACTTGGAAGTGCGCGGCTCATGACTGCCATGAAGCCCCTTCTGAGTTGAGCAAGCGAAGGCCAATTTGGATGGACTTTTCTCTGGCTGAGCTGGTCAAAGAGGACAGCCTCACATGTACCGATTCTCACTTGCCCAAATGGCGCGGAAATGCAAGGTAAACCTTTTGTGACCTAGTTCGTAGGTCAAAAAGGGGAACACACAGGGTCAAAGGTCGATTTGCTTTGGACAAGTGGGGTTCTTCACATTCAAGGGTGACAACCTCATGTTTGCCAACATACGTTCATATCTGGACGTGTCCTTTCTTTTAGGTGACCCCGTCCAAAATGATGGTTTCCATTTGGATTCCCTTTAAAACCACCCCCAAAACTGTGCCCTCTCAGAAAACAGTCGGGGTTTGTGGATGGACGAAATCCTGCACCTAAGAAACCTTGGAATGCTGATTCTCTGGAAGCAAGCCAACAAGCAATACCGTGGTTTCATTTCGTCGTGCGTTGGATGGTTCGATTTCACGCATCCACATCTGGACACTCCGGTCCTTCGAATGCGCTTCACTGCGTGGGGGCTGGGGGGGGCCCAAATAAGCCCTAAGCAAGGCCTTATTTGGGCTCGCTCCCCTCCCCCCTCCCTGCCCCCCCCTCCCCTCCTTCCCCCCATCCCTCCCCCCTCCCTGCCCCCCCCCCTCCCCTCCTTCCCCCCATCCCTCCCCCCTCCCTCCCCCCCTCCCCTCCTCCACCCCAACCCCCCCTCCCTCTCCCCTCCCTCTCCCTCCCCATCACTCCACATGAGATCGCTCAGTCCGCTCCTCGGGGATGGGGTCCAGGTTTCGCCTCGCCTCAGAGTCCCACTGCTCCCGCAGAAGTCGGACGCAGTGGGCCCGGAGTCCCGGCTCCGGCAGGTAACTGCAGGACACCACCTGCACAAAACCCGGATGGCTTGGTCTTCGTCGCCCGCAAAATTTGCTTATATATATAATTATATATATATATATACTGTGATGATATGAATGCATATGTGTATACAGTGTATATATCTATACACATTATGAATGCGCTTGGATTTACATTTGCAGTTGCATTTCCATGTGTATTTGTGCTTGTTGATCTATCTACTTTATTTATGTATGTATTTATTTTCCTGTTAGCAAACACAACACCATCTCAAAAATTCAGGAGAACACCCATCCAAATTCAGGTTCCCTCGACTTGGTTCTTTGGAGCCGGATCGGTGATTTGGTGTTTAAGGATAGTTTCCGGTAGGTTCACCATGATTAGAGTTAGGCCCATGCAGTTATAGAATATATATTTTATTGGTTGCTTCACTTTGAGTCACTGGCAAAATGTAACATGTATTCTAAGTCTACCCGGGCCCAAGCCCCTCCAACCCACCAACTAATGTTGACCCCGGATTAATAAACCCCTGCTTATTAATATGGGGGTGTTCCCCTCCAAAAGTGACGAATCCCCACTAAAACCAGGGACACCCCCCTTATTGATAAACAGGGGGTTCTTAATCCGGGGTCAACATTAAGGGGTACCTAGAAACAGCAGGCAGCTTGACCGAACTGCAAGATACAAGGCACCCGCAATTAAAGAAACTCCCGAAGACCGAAAAGAAGCGGTCGCACTTGCCATCCCGGATTTGTCCGTAACGGATCATACGAACTGATTTGGCCAACCGGTCTGTGGGGCAAACCTCCAGGACACAGCCCTTCATCGAGTCTCCCAGACGGTGTGCTTGGAAAGCAGACAGCACCTCTTGGCTCATCAACTCGCGTCCATCGCCCGCCTCTGGTGGTAGCAGGAAGCCTCCAATGGATTCGGTTTCCGATGCGCACGGCTCACGACGGTTTTGCGAATTGGTCTGAAAATCAGCAGCTCTAGGAGGACCACCCCCCTTTTTTTGGGGTTCTGCTGGTTTTCAGTTGCCTAACCATTCATCTGACTTGGACAATCTTGGACACATAAACGACGACAGAACCATAGGTGCTGCTTTACTCCCCCTCTCACCTAAGGTACCGGGCCCCTTGTCAAAAGTGTTGGCCCATGGTCATGGTCGACGGTATCCACCGTGGCAGCATGCTCGACCAAGTCTGCTTGGACCAGAGACGCGATTTCCAAGGCAGCCGGCTGTTCACTGGCAGGCATAAACGTGCACGCTTTCGTTTGACCCCAAGCCTGCAACCGAACACTCCAGCTTAAACACATGGAATTCGACCTCTCCGACTCGAAGGTGAATTCCGCAAACCCAAGCTGCGCATACTGGCTTTCTGAATCAAACGAAGGTGCCACAAGAGGGATGTAGTTTGGGCATCTTGCGCAGGCGGCCTCCAACGCGAACCCTTCCAGTGATCAACATTCAGACTGCAGCTCTGTCTTGGCGAGCGGGGCCTCGCTTTAAGAACTAAGCAATCCAAAGATAGCATACCCTAGACCATCAGAACCTGCGTCTTCCCATAAATGGTGTTCAAGTCTTAAGCAATGCCCTCTTTCAGCTGCAACGTTGCATCTGCTGACCGATCTTTGGCTGGCAGGCGCCCTTTTGTTCTCTATCTATCTGTCTATCTTTCGATGTATCTCGCCCTCCCCCTTTCTGTCTGCACCTATCTAGCTATCTACCGAATCGTACCCATCAATCAGTCCATCTCTCAAATTATCTCTCTCTCTCTCTCTCTCTCTCCCCACCGTCCGTGGGATCCAACCAATCAATCCCTCCCGAAAGAAAAAGCAAACCGAGAAAATAAAGCACGCAAAAACACGGATAATAAAGAACAAGAAGCCACAAACACAACAAACAAACCGAGAAAGCAAACAAACCACCGAACACCGGCTTGCGCCGCCTGAGCAGGCGGAGGCGTGGTAGCCCAGCACGGAGCGGCACGGCCCTCCCCCGAGGGACTCCGCGATTTCTTGGCGCGGGGAGGGCGGCAGCAACACGCGCCACGCGCCTTGAAGCCTCGCAAAACGCGAGCGAGCGCGAGCTTTTGTTCGGCTCATTAAAAATGAGCCACGCAGTGAGTGGGGGCGTCCATGGGAAAGAAAGGGCTTCGTGAAGTTGGAAGGGGAATTTGTGTCCAACAAAAGTGGCTAAAACTTCTGGTTGGGATTTAAGCTTGGATGTTTGTTGCCAAGTTAGGGAGTGGTTAGCCATTTGGGGTTCACACCGTAACAGCAAAGTTAAGCCCACTAAATAGGGGACTTAAAAGTGAGTTGTAACCTACGTTGCCAACAACTTGCCAACTTGGTCGAGCACCCTAGCAACAAGGGTGGCTCCAAGATGGCTTAGAGCCTCTTTTGGTTGGCATTCAAAGGGAAACCAAAAGGAAACCAACTATGTTAGGGCACCCCCTTTTTTTGCGAAACACCCATAGAAGCAAAAGTGTGGACGCTTGGGAATTGACTCCATCTCCATTGAAGGCTGCATTGAATTGACTCACTTGCACAAAGGGCAACGTTAAAAGTTTCAGGGTGTCCCTTGGGCTTTGGACTGGTGAGGCTATCCTGTTTTCCAACTTCCCCCCACGGGATCTTCCAACCCAAAGAGTTCTGGAGGCATCCAATTGGTTTGTTTCTCTGTGGTGGTTGAGGTGATGGTTGGCTTCAGCCGCCCCTTTGCTGGAAGCTCACTTGACATTTCCCGCTGAAACGGGAAGAAAGAAACCCAAGGCTCTGCTCATACCGCAATCACAAGCACACAAACAGGCGAACCGTCCCCTTCAAAGGTGCAAGCACACACACACATTCCGTCGTGTTCAGGAACTTTAGCTAACTTGCGAACAACTCCTGTGAACCCTGGCGTTAGTTGGGGCCGAAGGACCGAGCAAGCCATCAGCATGATACTCTTGTTTGACTAGGACTCACCAAGGCGATTCCCCTGACCTGCCCTGCAGCAAACTGTTCTGCAAGCTTACCCCCCTCCAAAACCTTGCCTTTGGCTCGCTTTTGAAACCTTGGCTTCATGAAAGCGTTTGCTTCCGTCTTTCAAGCAACAGCAAGCCGAGCCTGGCAGGTCGAAATTCTGATGCAAACATACTGTGGATGGACGAAATCCTGCACCACCCAAGAAACCCTAGAATGATGATTCTCCTGTAAATACCAACAAACAATGGTTCCCCATGGTTTCCAAGTGGTGCAGGATTTCGTCCATCACAGTATGAACGGAACAAGGCAGCTGCGGGCAACGTAAACCAGTTAAATGAGGGCCGCAACCGCTATGGCTGGGAAAAAGGGCTGCAAACGCTATGGCTCTGGCAATGCGCCAGGCACACATGAACAACAACAAGCTACCTTTCGCGCAGGCTTTTTGTATAATAGGGCTGCCTGCAACAAAAAGGCCCACGTGAGGACTCGACACAAAGTTCTCAAAAAAAAGAAAACAGCATTCCTCGTAAAGTGGCTTCTCGTCCTTTAAAGTGAGGTGTTTCTCAGGATTGCTGGTTTGCGGATTTGAACCCCTTGTTCTTCTACAGGGTAGATTTCCAACCACCCCTTAACCACCCGTCTCCACACCACCAGTTCGTTAGAAGCTGATTCAACGGCCGCCCCGCGTTGGCCGAAAGAAACCCCGCCCCGCCGTAAAACTGATCCGACCCGCCGACGACAGCTGGCTCGCCGGGGCGCTCTTTGTCCAAGCGCTCGGTGGCCCACTTCACGTAGAGCCGCCGGCGCTGCAGGTGCCATCGAAGGCAAAGGGCGGCCTTCTGGCTGTGGACCTGACGCGGTGCGCGCAGCCGCCGCCGGTCGTTTTTTGAGCCGGGGAGCTCCGCTCGGGAGCTCCAATTATACGTCCATGTTGGGTGACTTGGCCGGGGTCAGCTCCAATATGCTCCAATTATAAGTCCATATGTTGGGTGACTTGGCCGGGGTCACTCCAGTGGAATTTCCCCGAATCAAAAGGTGCCCTGCGAACTGCGGGGTGCCCGGAAGAACGCCAAGGGCTTGCCTGGCAGCCTTTTGCTGAAGCACCCTCATCCCTACCTTACCTGGTCCCTGGTCCCTGGTCCCCCCCCAAAAACAAAAAGAAGAGAAACATGCAAGGCCTTGCGCGATTAGTGGACAGCGGGAGTTGCAGAATGAGCTTTGGCCAAGCGCGTCATAAGCTAAACGCAAGGAGCTGATTCCCTTGCAATGCTTAGCCAACTGTAGGAACCCATCACCTGGGGGGAGGAAATCAAGCCAGAAAACCTTGGCTCGCTGGGTGCCCACCTGGGACATTTATAGGGATCCAACGGGATCGTTGCTGCTCGCTTTTCCTTATGTGTGTCCAAGACGGGTCACCACAATTAAAACCCGGTATTAAAATGGTCTACCCAGAACCATGTAACGAATTAAGAAGGCGGCCGCAACTATTTCTGGCTGGCACTGCCCCTTACTAACCTTCATCTACCCGGGTTTTGATTGTGTCCCAGATGGAGTTGACATGGAACCGAGAATGCAACAGAACGCCATTCAAACTCTGGCATGTGTGTCCTTTATCCCGCTCGTTTGTCTCACGACTGGGACTGTCTGTAGAAGTTCACGGGGAGTAGGCAGAGAAGAGGTTTAGAAGAAGGGAAAGATAGAGAACGAAAAGCATGTACATGCTATAGAAAGAAAAGAATGGCAACAATTATGTCTGATGTTTGTGGGCAATCAACCCATGTCTTATATGTCTACCTCACATTTCTTATTCCTCTCCTGATGTAGCCAAGTATAATGTAAAAGAGAAAGGCAGGATGTAAATGCAATCATTGGTATATAGATAAGAGAAAGGAATGTGACGCCAGCGGGGAAGAACGTGATACAAAAACAACAAAAGTTCAGAACATGTAGAGACACAGAGATCAAGCGAACGTATTTTACAGCGCGCACAAACCGATGATTATGTATTATCACTAATTGCTTTGCCACGGAACTCTGATTTGGTCGCTTTTTATCTTATGTATACTACTTTGTTCGTGAACTACCATTCTACAATCCTTTCATACTGGCAATCATCACATGTATAAGTTACATCAGATTGTTGTTGTTATCTTATTAGTTGTTTTGATTCTTAATCACCGTTGCAAACATCACAAGTCCGTCTATGTTGGCAGCATGTAGAATCCTTAGCGCTGGCTTGATTCTTGTTTCGGGAGCCATGGCCATACGCCATATGAGGATTTTTGACCATGGCTCATGTGCCAAAGGCAGTTCTCGTGGCTTTGTGCGTAGGTTTGTGCTTGTGCGTGTGCGAACCTCACTGTGCAGAACCCCCTGTGGTTGGTTGGTAAAATCTATCTTGACGAGATTATGTGGTTGTTAAAGCATGTGGAGCTATAGCAGCATTTGTGGAAATTTATTCACAAGGATCTGGCAGATAGAACGCTTCTGCTGGCCACCTCCCGGAAGTTGCAGAAGATAAATCGGTGAGAAGATGTCCAAAGGAAGGTTCTAGTACTAGGGCTTCAGAAGGTAGAACGCTTTCAGTTAGAATTAGAAGAAGGATGTTTAAATAAGACTGCCTTGGTTGGTTCATTCTCTCAACAAGCCCCTACACCAATTATGAAAGCTACAGGGAGGTAATGAATCAAGATGCTACCATATCTGTTTTTTCTTCAGATAATTCCCCAACAGCTGAAAGCTTTGGGGTCTCAGCCCAGATAGGCTCCGGGGTGGTCCGGGGCGGGCCTGAAGTAAGGTTCCACGAGGGTTCCACTAGGATTCCACCAGGGTTCCACGAGGGTTCCACGAGGGTTCCAAAGGGCTGCGGGGTGGTGCGAGCACTACAAAGAGCACCGCATGCTGTTGGGGATATTACCTGAGCCTTTTTTTTTCCAGCCGAACAATGACTTACAAGGAGGCCATCCCTGTTAACTCTAAGTAAAAGTTTAACTGTTTCTGGGTCCAATGGAAAATCCCAAAAAGTTGAAGTAGCCATAAAAATAGTAAAGGAACCCGTCTTCTGACCATGGCACGTCTGTGGAAGTCCGCAACGAGAACAAACACTTCCGTGCCACGGGGCAAGTGAGAGCTTCTGGAGCATCGATCCAGAGCTGCGCTTAGGCCATGCCATGGCCACCAGCAGGAAGCACATGCCTCGCGTGGCGCGGCCATGTGCCTTCTCCCCCGCCCAGGCGTCAATGCGGGGTGACGCGGTTCCATGGCAGTAAATAGAAGGGTTTAGGTTGGTGTTCGTGGTATTTTGTTGGCGTCTAGTGGTTTCACGGTGGTTTTAGGCTGGTTGCACGCTGGTATGCTGGCGCTGCTGATTTTAGGTGGTGTTATCATGAACGGCCAAGATTCGCGCACCATGAATTCCTGGCAATCATGGGAACTCGTAAATGATCTGGGCACGTGTTCTTCGGTGTTCTTGCATAGGTTGCAAAAAAAAGAGTGTTCTGGAACCTAGAAGTCCGCTTAAGTGCAGAAATACCAGTTGGTCAACAAATACCCTGTGTTTTTGTTCCGTCACAATCGAGTAAGTCCTGAACAAACAACTTTGTGAGCGGGTGCAAAGCTCTTGCACATTTAAGGCGTCATCATAATTTGTACCCACACACGGCTGCGAAACTGCAATGTTTGATCCTTAACATGGGCAACAAGGACCCCTGACCGCCCTCCAAAGATGGCGAGCTCTAACCTGGCAGAATTTTTGGTGTTTGGAAGCTGGGCCTTGGCAACACCTCTTGGTGCCGGTG
The DNA here is from genome assembly GCA_963377175.1 of Effrenium voratum. NCBI lineage: Eukaryota > Dinophyceae > Suessiales > Symbiodiniaceae > Effrenium > Effrenium voratum. Next base: position 297,914 of record CAUJNA010003794.1, read on the forward strand.
CCTGCCTCAAAACATGCTGTCTGGCCATGCCTGGCCCGCAGCCAAAACAAAGAAAAAGGAAGAACAAACTACCCAGACGCCCCTGGGGCTTTCAATGAAAGACCCGACCCCTCCATTAAACCCCCCGGAGGTGTTTGGGGTTGGCTGCTTGAGGGCCCAAAAATCATCGGGAGCCTCTGGCTAAACAAAAACCATGGTTGGCGTTTCCCCTCATTCCCGTTAACGACAGGCAGCCTCAACAAAAATAGCACAGGCACACAACTTGAAATCGCCCTTGCCGCTTCGGGCGGTGATCAAAAGTGGCTCATGTTCGAAGCGCTAAACATGCTCAAAATGGCCACGATTTCTGGTTTGCCCCTCCAAATACCAACCCAAAGGCGGTCCATCAGTTTGGAGAAGCTTCCATATTGGTTGCTTCACCTTCAACCTCAATATAGGACTTGGTGTTTACGAGCATCATCACTTTAGATGGCGAAGGTAAGCAACCAAAAACCAAAGTAGAAGGTACATGAGCCCAAAATAAGGCTTTCCTATCAAATTGCTTATTTGGGGTTTGGTCTTGTGGGGAAGTCTTTCAACAATTAACATAGAACCTGACGTTTCGGAGGGTCCTGGTTTGGACAAGTTCAGGTTCCGCGTTGCTTGGTGGGAGGGCAAATGGAGCACAAAACCAATGTAAACTAATGGAACCCCATCTGTTTCGAACCAAACTCGCGGATCAAAAGGACACCGAACCAGTCCTGACGCCAAACAGTGGGGAACTAGGAAAGCTCAACCTCCATTTGCAGATATGTCCAATGGAAAAATAAGAATGTGTCCGCTAGTGATAGGTTGACTTCAAAACCAACAGTAAAAAAAAACCTACTCTTAACCAAATGGATTTTCTGACCATGGTCTTGGGGTAACGGAAGCTTAACCAAACCTGGGCTGCCCTCAGATCCCCCGCTAAAAGTTTAACTTTTGGTTGGTGAAATTCGGAAACTACCACTCAACACTAAAAGGATCTAAAATGCTAAGGAACCGGATGGCTGGCTTCGCCACCAAGAAACCAAGACCAAATAACCAAACGGATATTTTCACCATGGTCTTGGGGCAATGGAAGCTTCACCAAACGGCTGGGACCACCAAGAAACATATATGCTTAAGTCTCCTGGGAAAAAAATCCAGTAGTGATAGGTTTCTTTTAAAACCAACAGGGGGAAAAATCAGAAACAAAGACCCAAAGTCCATTTTCGGTTTTCGCCAGGCGGCCACCATGCCGGTACCAGAGGCACAGGGCCAGCGCCAAGGAGGTGACGCGCCAGGAGGGGACCTGGCCAGTCACCGCTCCAGCGGAGAAAAAAAAGGCAGCTGAGGAAGCCTCTGAGGTTGTTTTTTTCCGGAAAAAGGAGACACAAAGGCAGCAAGACGCAACTTCGATGGAAAAAGGGTTTAGAACAAAGATGACACTTGGTGAAGCCCCACTCCCAACTACGGAAAGCTGTGAGCTAAGCTCCTAGAAACAAGGCAACAAAAAAGCGCTTAGCCCTGAAAAAGTCTTTCGGAACCCCTGGGTTTGCCAGAAAGAGACACGCTTTTTTGTTTGGTGTAGGACCCCCCAAAATTGAGTTCGGTTTTCCCTTCGTGGTTAATCTTGGGCCTGATGTGCTGAGGCAAACGTTCTCCAAGCTTGGCAGCTGTGTGGGTGGCTCGCAAATCCCGAGACAGGTCTGTTTGTCGGAAATAGCCGTGGGGTGTGGACCCGATTTCACGAAAATAATTCTCGGTTGCGCCTGCGAAGCCCTGCGAAAAGTGACTAACTTTTAGTGGGTTAATACGGAAAACCCACTAGTTGGCAAAGTTAAAGTCCTAACATCCCTTGGCAAAATGCACCAAAGAGAATATTCCCAAACCTTTGCCCAGCTGGTGGAAAGTAAGGGAGGGCTAACTAATCTACAGGTCTTCCAGAGAGGTTAGAATAAGGGTACCCTTTTCTCTGTCGATTTTACTAGGGGAACCCTCCCCAAAAAAGGGTAAAAGGGCACTAACTGGGGGACATAGAATCTATTGGTAGACGCCTCTCGTAAATTCGGAAGCTCCATGCCTCCGTGGGAAGCACGGCCCTGACACTTGCAGATAAGCCAAGGGAAAGGGGGCAACCAAAAAGAAACAAACCAATCAGCCGGTCAGCAAGAACCCCCCAACCAGCCAACAAAAATGAACATCATGTGTTTGATCATGTTGCTGATCACTATTCATGGTTCCATCCAGCCAACAAAAAAGAACATCATGTTTTTGACCACTCTTCATGGTTGGCTTACTTACGAAACATACTGTGGATGGACGAAATCTATTTCGCACCACCCAAGAAACCCTGGAATGAGTCGATTCCCCTGTACATAACAACCATCGTCCATCAGTAGGCGTCCACCATCAGATAGCGTCACACCCCATGTCCAAGGGGCGCTGAGCGCCCCGAGGTGCGCTGCTAGGTGACTTGGGTCAGCGGAGGGTTTGCTCCTCGGCTCGTCTCTCGAAAACAGAGGTCTGGAAAATTACAACTTCTGTGATGCAACAGAAAGGGCCTCCCAAACACTAACCCCGCATGTAAAGGGGGAGATTCCCTTGTATCACAGAAGTGGGAACAAGCCCCTTGATCCCACAACCCTGCTCGAAAAGAACAACGGCAACACGAGCAAAAGCAATTTCCGTCGGTGTGGTATCAAACGAGGGCGGGTGGCGAGCAACAAAAAAGGGGCTCGTTTTGGTATTCCGAAAGAAGTGCGCAAAACAAGACTTGGAGGAACAACCTGGGTGTGGCTCAAAATTAAAGAGCTAGGGCAAACCGCAAGTGCTAGGCTTTTGTGGCATATACCAAGGTGCAGAATTTATTTGGTATATCTGTGTGAGACACAGCCAAATCAGGATTAGTCACAGGCCAGGAGCGGAAAACAAAAAGGAAGAAACGTGATTCGCCGAGGGCAACCGAGCCCAGCTTCCACTTGTCTGAACAACAGCTAGCGAGGAGATATGGGATGATGGCGGTGCATTGTGGGGAACATGTGCAGTACACATACCCACCCCTCAGGGTTTCCTCTTCATTCAAATTAAGCATCACTTTGTTTGCGTAGCAGCCAGTAAGACTGATTCTCTCAGTAAGCCTGATCTGGCTCAGGAAGTGCACGCACACACACACATTCATATATATATATATATATGTGTATATCTATCTATCTATATATATATGTGTGTGTGTAGAAATGCTAAGTGTATATACATGCCACAAATTTACACGCAAGACATGCTACCACCCATGCGAGCAAATTTGTGGGGAGGGAGGACGCTCGGTCCTGACTTCCGACTGCTCAAAGGCACGCAAAGCTTGACCAGACTTAGGCCCCCTGCAAACAGTTGCCACGTTCTTGCGTTAAAAGGAAACATGATGAACACCCCAAAAGGCACCAAAGAAAAGCAAAGGCACCAAAGAAAAGCAAAGGCACCAACCAAAAAGCAAAACAAGAAAAAGAGGCAAGCTGAGTCTGGCACACAAAGGGTTCTCCTGGGGGGTCACCCGGTCCCCGGAATTCCGGCCCGGAATTGACTCTGCGAAGCTGGGCCGTTCTTGACCCGGAAGCCGAATGGAACGACTCAAACGACCAAGGCCAACTGGTAAAAGCGCCTGGTGAAAAGCATTCGCCTTGGACACATGGATCTACAAACCGGGGTGGGTTTGATGATGATTCACAGTATTTCCCACGCACCGCGAGCGAAGCGCCAACAGGCCAGTCCCGCATTTGCACAGGATTCCCCCCACCCATAGAGCCCGTTTCAAGCCCAACTTCCGCGCCGCAATCTCATTGTGTGCAATCCTGCACCACTTTGAAACAATAAGAAATCATTGTTCGTTGGTATTTGCAGGGGAATCGAATCATTCTAGGGTTTCTTGGGTGGTGCAGAATTTCGTCCACAGTATTAGCCCCAATCTTCGCTGTGAGGCTTACACGGCAAGTTAGCTACACTCCAGTGGCTTCTCTCTAACAATTGGGTATCTGGGCGTCTCGTGAACCAGAACTCGTACGCCAGGGCGCGGCTGTCCATCCTGTATCATTGCACAGGACTGGCGCCCCTTGAGCACTGTTCCGCTGCTGGAATCGCGCATCCATGGAAGCCTGTTCAGTGACCCTGCCTGCTCTGGTCCCACATGGTCCCACCAACCAAAAAACAAAGAAAGTTGCCACTCAACCATTGGAAGGGAAGCGACACCCCAGCCAGTCGCTTCCAATGGTCCCACAATCTGTCCCACACCTTCCGGTTCGCTACACGAATTGAAAACCGCCGGCCCGCTGGAGCTTGGCAAAATTGGCTGGAACCAGGCGATTTTCCCGCCCCTTTGAAGCCATGAGGGGCCAGTCGGCAATCCTCACGTACCAACTGATCCTCAAGTCCAGCGACTCCAATCTTTCCAATGGAAAACCTCAAGGTACGGGCTTAAACCTACCCGGACCTACAAAGACTCAAGCTTAAATCTGGGTGATCGCAACCCCCAACTATGGTTGGTGAATTCCCTTGTGCATGGCTGGTTTGGGTGTCCAGTTCGTACCTGCCTCAAGTCAGCCAGGACATGGCGATTTCCCGAAATCGGCATACAATTTCCCATGCAGTACGGGTCCCAAAAATGGGCTGTGCAATCCCGCGACGCCAAAGAACACGGCGCGACGCCAAAGAAAAAAACGGCGCGAATTTTCGAGTGCGAGTTTTGCAGGTATGGACGTCTTACCAATGCGAGCTTGTAAGGCAGTATAAATTGCTTTGTAAAGTGGTGGTTCTCACCTCCATGCCTCCAACCTCTGAATGACAATTCCAACTTGAACTTGCACAACCGTCCGATGGCATCCCAAACACACATCTCCCACAACCCAAGCACCTGTGTCTGCCTGGCAAACAGACTACATCTGGGGGTGGATTTTTGTTTTTGCTGCCCTTTGATTGCGGCTTTAACGGAAAACCGAAATCCATTTAGGGTCGCCTAAAAAGACACGACCTCTGGCCACTGGTTTTCCCAAGTGGGTGATCCTCACGACTACATTGAACACCGGAGATCTCGAATTTGTATCGCAGCCCTCCGGGCCAATTTGTGCATGAGCTCTTGGCAATCTTTCAATGACATGTTTACAGGGGAACCAGGAGTTCTGACACGTACCCCCCAACTAATGAACATCGAATCTGGCCGGGGGGTGGTGGAAGCTGGGGTTTGTGGACAACCAATTTTCCTCCAAAAACAGGCAAACCGAAAGTTCAGCTTGCGGGCAGAGTCATCGACCCTTGCTTGCCGAACAGCGAGATCTCGTTTCCCACTATGTGACCCTCATGCCAGACCTGGCGACTTGCCGCGATTTCCCGGCACATTTCACATGGGTACCTGGAGTCTCCATCACCCTTCAAAAAAGGGGGTCACTACCCAAAATTAAGGGGTCATGGACCCATTTTTTAAGGGTCGATTTCCCGGCACATTTCACATGGGTTCTCATACAGGGCAGCTCAGGCCCATTCGCCCAGGTCTTGGCATGCCGCGGAGGACATCTTCGAGAATTGCTGAAAGAGCTGCCAAACCAAACCTGTAGCCGAAGAGGCATTGACAAATGCTGGATGCGCGCGAGCTGCGATAACTGGGAACTGCAGCACAAGCATCAGCCCGTGACGCTTCTCTGAGAGGGTCGTAGCTACAAGGCAAAGCTACAAAGCAGAACTAGGCATACCTTGTGTGCACAAACTGCGGGATCTGGATCAGCCAATACTTGCCTCAGCGTAGCTCTCTCGCAACTGCAGAAAGGCTAACCGAATAGGATCGAGATTGTTACAAGGGCAAGTCTGCATGAGCCGGATGAAGCTCATGTCACGCGTGGCTCGGCTCAGCTCACTATGCACTTGGGGGAGTGCAGGGCTCAGGAACCTCAAGGCATGCCAAGTGCTGCTCCATGAGATCGAGTGCTTCGCCCGAGCCTTGAATGGGTTAGGAGAAGGCTCAACTGATCCGGCTCACTGAGGCCGTGTACGCGGCGCTTCTCCGGCTTAAGCGGGCGGAAGATGGCACTCCCCGCACTCCCCGCACTCCGCACTGGCGGCCATGGAGACATGCAAACCGGAGGCATGGTTTCCACCAGAACTCTGGCTGCCCCAAACTCCCCACTGGCGCAACCTGCGCATCATTCCTAACTTTCCCTCCAGAGCCAGGGGGCGGGGGCTCCTTGTTGGAGTTGCGGGTCGCATCCAAGAGACGCACGCTCCAGCGATTCAACATAGACTCCGTCAGGATCTGGAGCAGGCTCATGAAGTAGAGGAGGAAGGCTGACTGATGTAGTGATGAAGCTGCTTTCCAAGTAATTGTGCATAGCTCTACGCTGCCTCAACGAATTAGCTTCTCAATTCTCTGCTTGCCTTGCGCCACTCCGCCAAGCTGGTTGGCATGGGCATTTGATGGTTGTGTGAATCCCTGCGCGAATCCTCAAACTGCAACATGCCCAAATTCACACATAATAGCAGGACCTCCTTCCAAAGCGGCCTGTGTTGCTGGCCTTGAATCAGCCTAGGGTACGCCCTTAATAATCCTTCATTCAGGGACCTCCCACAGCCTCGCTCGGGGAACAAGGCCACAGTTACCCAGGCTCCCGAGTGCAGGACGAGTGATACGCGGCTTGGGGAAAGAACGGCTGACCCTTGAACGTCTGGTTTATAGCATGGCAAGTGATGTCTGAACCCCATCTTGATGCTTTGGTTGGGGGCTTATGCACATATTGATGCAGTGCACGTTCCCACAAGAACAACACTGGAAAAGTGTCTGAAAGGTGAAGCGGCGGCCTTTTCAACCCGCAACACCTCACTTCCTGAGTGGATGGGACAAACAAAGTCCGAACGGTTTGTTTACCACTAAAATGGTCTTCCCAAAAAGTAGGAAGTCCAGGAACCTAGGGAGTGATACATGCTGGGTGTTTGGCTGACAACACTACCCGAATCAAGATCCAAGTGCAAAGAGACCCCACAGCCCGCAGTCTTCCCCGGCAGCCTCCGGCAGCCTCGGCCCTGTGTTCTTTTCGCTTCGCCGGATGCACGTGGCAACATTGAAAGATGCCGGAAGTATGTGCCACAGACGAGGCTGACAGCACCGGCAGCCAGACCAAACAGCTTAACACAAGGAGAAACTGTTTGCCCTCATTGGGAGAACCTGGCTGCAAGGGAGCTAAACCGAGGCCGGGATGTATAACTAGGTCCTCCAGTAGAGAGGTTAGAATAAGGGTACCCTTTTTTCTAGGGAAAGCCTCTCTCCAAAAAAGGGGAGAGAAGGGCACTACTGGGGGACCTAGATAAGCTCAAAGGGGCATAGAAGCGTCTCAGTTCTTCCGCTCCACAATGTACTCTGCGATGGCCAGCAGGGGAGCCGCGCGCTCCCCGAAGACCTCCAAGGCTTTCATGGCCTGCTCCTGCAATGACTCTCCCAACTCTTCATGTGGACCCAGGATTAATACACCCGTCCCACTAGGGGGGTGTCCACAAAAGTGACTCCCCACTAAAAGGGGACACCCCCCTATTCATCAACCAGGGGTTCTGCTTAATCCGGGGGTTGACATAGGGGCGAGATGGAGGTGTCCAAAAAAACCTGAAACTTTTCTCTTTTTTTTTGGGGGGGGGGTTGCGCACCACCGTGCAACTCCCAGGCGGCGATCATTTGGAAATGGCCCGCATAACCGGCATATCCCTCAAATATGTGGACCCAGTTGGAACCCTCATGAGCCTGAGGGAAAAACAAACAACCAAACAAACAAACAAGTCAGGCCGGAACTTGACATCTCTTGAACAGTCATGACAACATCGGTGCCGACCATTGCACGTCTCTCTTGATGCGTTGACGAGTTCTTTGTTGTATGGAAGGGCACATGCGTATTCACTGACAGCACCTCTGCGTGGAAACATGTTGCCAATTGGGAACTAACCCTGCGATTACCGCGGACAGCAACTTGCTTGGCTGAAACCCCGATCCAGCAACCAAGGTCACCTGCTCAGTACCCCAACTCAGGAGGTTTGCCCCCCGTTCCCAGGTGCCAAAAACCATGGGAAGGCTTGCGGGCGAGCGCATGCTAGGGTTGCTCCGGTCCCTGCAAGGCTGCTTTGCTTTGCCCTTCAGACACCCCACCGAAATGCAGTGCAATCAACATTGGCGGCCATGGTCCGATGGTCAACCTCCTCGAAAGGGACAAATACACGAGCCCTTCTTTGGGCAACTAGAGCCAGCCCACAAAGCGAACCAGGACTTGTACAGACGTATGCTGTAGAGGGGTTGTCAAATTTAGGTCCTTCGCATTCTTTAAGCTGCTTCACCCCAACTTTAAAACAACAAGAAAGTTTCAGTTCAACCTCCCATTTTGGTCCAACCACCTCCTTTGTTTACACCCATGGTTGCCATCCCCTGGGCCATTTCCGGGCTTCAAACCCCTTGGGGTCCCCCGAAGTCCGCCCGATCTTCGCGCGTCCGCGCGCGAGCCGCGTCTCCTTGAGGCGTTGGGCTTCTGCTCTGGCGCCCTCCAGGCCCAAGAGCTTCACGTACGTGGTCTTGTCCACCGCCTAACTCCGATTCGCGAGGACCCGATGCCGGGAGCCTCTGGGACCCTCGGAGGCCCTGGGACCCTGGGGAGCCCCTGGGAAGAGCCTGGGAAGAGCCTGGGAGTTTTGGATTTCGGCCCCGGAAAAAAACAGCCGCGGACTTTGGGACGCCGGAAAAAAATGAGAATCCCAGGGCGGACTGTTGGCCTTCTCCTCGACGCGAATATCGAATCCAAAAAAGGCGTGGGGTTTGGAAAAGGAGGTTGATCTCTTGGTGCCGACTTTGGCATGCGACATGTCTGAGCAGAAGCATTGGAGGGGACGAAACACATGCTGTAGGGAAAATCTGCCGGCCATCGGCGGAGGGAGGCCGTGGCTAAAGCAAAAGAAGAAGACCGCCGTTTCAAATGGAAACCGATAGGAGTTCCGTGCTATTCGTTTGATCCCACGCTTGCACAAGAAGGGAAGAACACAACAAAAACTGTCATGTGAGCGGCGCCTTTGGGCAACGTGTACCCACCTGGGGACCGGAACATTCACCCCGAAGCATCAGCAGGAAAGAATGCCATGACCAGGTGTGATTTGGAGGCATCCTGGGCTTCATGTTTGAAGAGATCAGCCACCTCCTAAACTTGGCAATGCCGACCCAGGACTAACAAACCCCCTACCTAGTAATACGGGGGTGTCCTTGGCTTCCGACTTTCTCTGGGGTCAACATTACCCCTGAGAAGCGTAATCTCTTTTTGATGAGAATGAAGCCCGCCCCAATAATCAAGCAAAAATCCAACTCCCGAAAAGTCCGGGCCCGGAAATACTAAATCTAGAATATGCAAATTCTCGATGTTCCGTGACCCAACTCGAGCCCTATTAGGGGTCCCCCCCAATCCTTTCCTTTCAGAATCCACAAGCAACAACACCTGAAACTGGCATTGAACAATTGCATTTTGGGGCGCTTGTTTGGGCTTTCGAAAAGGAAAGGACGGACAAACCCTGTTTGCACTGCCTTTGTTGTGGGGTGCTACCTGCGTGTCTGCATTTTCACGGTTTTTGACCTGTGGAATCAAGTTTACTTCGCGAGACACCTCAAACTACCCCCTGCACAAAAAAAAGGTCAAACTGTGCCCCTCAAAAAATACACCTGGTTTCTGGGAAAGCCTTTTTTGGATTTGGGGCGGAGGGTCGCGTTTACTAGGGCGAAGGGATTCCCTGAACCAACCAGGGCCCTCACCTCGTCCTTCCCGGCAGTTTTGCCCAACTCCTCGGAGGTCTGCGTCACATCCAAAATGTCATCTGCCACCTGCGGGTGGTTCTTTGGCACGCCGACCCGGCCAAGGAAAACAACGCTTCAAAAATTTGCTTTGCCTCTAAAGCGCCTGGGACTCATCAGGCTTCCACATTTCTAGGGTTCGATTCCTTGTCCATTCAACCATCGTTCTTTTCAACACCCGGCCGTTTTCCCTGGGATTCTGGAGGTTTTTTAGAAACAAGGATCCCTAGAAAGAATGGGGAAGGTACCCCTAGAACATTTCTCCCAGTTCTTCGAGCATAGAGTTCGACCAAATTGTGAGGTGCCACGGGCCAGGAAAAGGTCCGTTCCTTGAACAAAGAAAACCTAAGAACACCTTCCAATAGTAGCTGCCCTTCAAGCTCCCGAGTTTTTCATGTCCAAAGGGCGAGCCCAATTAACCCACAAGCCAGAAGAGAATCAGTCAATCCTGTCATTTGGAAAGTTTCAACCAAAAAGTCAAAGTCCAAAGGTGCAACCAAATAACCACCAAGATCACGTCTGGGCTCATCGCTCCGCCTGAAACGCCAGGCCGATGCTTTTGGCGTAGGTCCTGCAGGCGTCGAGCTCATTCTCCAGGGCCCCCGCCAGCAAGGCGCCGCCCACCACAGCGATCTCCAAGAGCGCGGCGGTCTGGGCGGCACTGAGCGCTTTTTGTTGGGTAAGATCCCTGGAATCCAAGCCAATGGTCCACCCGTTCAATAGGAAACCCTCTCGGTGAAGTCCGCCAGTCTCCCATTAAAAAGGATGGTACAGTTTCAAATTTGCAAAAGCTTTGGAGAGTGGCGTGGCCTTTTCTCCCGGTGGTTTTAAAGGAAGCTAGTGGGTCCTGAAAGGCATTTTGACCACCCCTCGACATGCGCCGCCACTTGGCTTTTCAGAAAAGTTGTGGGTGTTTGGAAAAAATGGCCTGGAACCCAACACGGCCAAGTGGGCCCCTTGAAGGGGACGGATCTTAAAATGAGGGCCCCGGAAGTAGAAATCTAAGAGCCCAGTCCAACCCACTTTGAGATTGCTCTGTATTTTCAATCTTTTCTGTACCAAAACTGATTCCCAGTTGAAAAGGAAAGGCTGGAACCTGCCAACAAGTGACAGATTTAGGGTGCGTGCGATCCAAAGGATAAGGGACACCGTAAGTCAGGGTCAACATCCCTCGACTGGGGGGGATCAGGGCAGGAGTGCATTTGAAGTGCTAAGTTGGAAGGCCACGGCAGAGGCATCAGTTTGTCTCAAGATGTGTGTCGCCCCGATTGGATGGTTTTCCAGCTGGTTTGCTTTTCAGCCCGAAAATTGGGAGAGGCCGACACAATGCTTGGTCTCGAGCCAATTAATCTCCCAACATCCTATCATCCTATGTTCCTGCTTAGCTTCCCTCGAACAATGATGTCAGACTTTTTTTGAGCATTGCATTGGCGTAAAATCAGCGAACCATGCATTCAAATGCAACAAGACAACTCACACTCTGCTTCGTCGTTTGCCGCAATCTGCTTTCACATGCAGGAAGGTGTTAATTGCTTTGGGAGAAGGGAGAGATGCCTGCATGGCAATGCACATTGTAAGGATGTTACGCTTTGAACAAAGGGCGACTTCAGGATATCCCTTCTGTTGGCAACCAAGCTTCCAAGGTGTCGTGATTTGGACCTTTCACATTGAGGGAAGCTCCTACCCTTCGGCGCGTCTGCCATAGTTATGGGAAATTACTCTTTCTCTGATCCAACTTTGCGGCTGATTCCCACCTGCATGGACTAATTACCCATCTCGGACAATGTGTGGTTTTCCTTTGGCAGTCCGAAAGCGGAGCTGCCGAAAGGACCGAGAGAGGCAGCTTTGCGTATGAAGCTGGGACCCAAACTGGGCCCATCTTCCGAAATCCCTCTGGGCAAAGAAGCACGGTATGCCTACATACCGCGAACCCCACCTCAAAGCCACTAGACATGATCATGGAGCGCCCGAAACCTCAGCTGACTGTTGGTCCCATGATGGTGTGAAGGCTTAAGATGGTCCTTGCTATAACCGCCTACTTGGATACTCGTTGCCAAGTGAGTAAGCCGCTAGTTATTTGGGCTAGAATCCCATAATGCCAAGGTGAACCCCACTGAACGGGGGCTTCTAAGCGGGTTACAACCGAAGGTTTGTTGCTAGCTTGGCAAATCGAACCTTCAAATATACGAAACCTGGTAAGAACCGAGCCACCCACAAAAACGGCGGCAAAAATGGAGAAGTTTGCCACAATGGATCGCCCCCTCCCATGGATCCACCTCTGTCCTATCTCGGTTCCTTTCTGCTCCCCTGCTAAAAGCTTTAACTTTCAGTGGTTTAATTCGGAAAACCCCCAGTAGTTGGCAAAAAAACTGTTCAAGTCCTAAACCATCCCTTGGCAAAATGCACCTCTGTCCTTTTTGATGAGTAGTTTGCCAAAAAATGCACGCGGCTTCGCCCCCTTCCCCGTAAAGCTCTCGCGCCTTGTGCTCGTGGATCCACTGCAGCTCCTCCAAGGTGGCGCTGTGCTTCGCCTCGCCTCGGCGGTTTTCGCCCGGACGGCGGCGAAGGGGCGAACCCAATTCGAGCGTGTTACGTGCTAGCGTCTCAAACATGGGGAACTTTTCCAGTTGGAGGGTTTCTCTTTTTCTTTTGATGGTTACTCTTTCTCTTTTGATGGTTTCTCTTGGACGGTTTCCCTTTTGATCCACCAAAAAAAAACAAGAGACAACCATCACCCATGTTGGAAAGCCTGGGCGACCCCTTTGGGTGGAGGCAATCCGAACAGCTTCTGGCTTAAAGAAACGGCTGTGTTGCAGCTCAGCAGGAGTTTCAGTTGCAAGACCCTTGAACTGACTGAAACTGCAATGGTTTCAGCTAAAAGGGAAACAACTATCTACCTCCTGAAATCCAATTTTCCAACCCATTTTGGGCTTCACCCTGAGGGGGTTCCTTCGGCAGCCTCACACAAAAGTGGGAAGGTTCCGAATGCTGAATCGGAATTCATTTTGCGTGGTTGGATGCCTTGCCTGGGAACCGGGACTGACTAACAAGGGCTCCCTCGTCTTTTGGTATCACACACGGCAATCTCCAGCCCCATTTTCCACCAAACCAAAACCCACTGTGAGTGTGGCTGGCATCCGCTTTCAAACACTCGTGGAAGTGGACATGGGGGCTTGGCCAACAGCTTCCAAGACCCTCTGGCCGGCTTCCATGATCGAAGGGAGGGCAAGTGAAACCATCAAAGTTTCAAAATACGCAAGCCTTTTGCTCACCTGGGCATTCCGAAGCATTTCCTGAGTGGGGTAACTAAGCGTCTTCTTCACCACTGAAATCCAGGACTCCAAGAACTAATATGCTCTTCCCAAAAAGTCTTCCCAGATTGGATTCTTGCCCGCTGCCCACTTCCACCTCCATGCGAAGGGTCCAAAGCCACAGGGGTGGGATGGATGGTCCTAAGTGGCTCCGGAACCTCAGCCTGAGAGGTGATCACCTTTTTCAGAGGCCCTATCTAACAAAATGGGATCCCAAAACGGAGAAGCCGCTACAACTGGGACCCAAAAAAAGGTCCAAACCCCAAAAAGGCGAACCACATCTTCTTCCCAGAAGGTCTTCCCACAAAGGTCTTCCCACAAAGGTCTTCCCAATAAGGTCTTCCCAAAAAGGGATCAAACCCACGAGGATGATCACCTCTTGGTGGCCCTGTCTAAAAAACCGGGATCCCAAAAGCGGGAGAAAAAAACCCACAGCTCAGGTCCGGTCGAAAAAGAAGCAAACAAAAAAAGAAGAAAGACCGAGGCGCACTCCAAGTCCAGGACTTGTCCTCCTGCCAGGCCCTCTGGGCCCACCGAGTCCCCAAGGCAACGCAGCACCTGGCGACTCCCGAAACGAAAAACAAATAACGAATTCCCGTTCCCCTGCGTCTCAGACCCCGATTTCTTTGGTGGATGGTAAGCAACAAAAAGGACTTCCAATATTTTTGCTTAAAAACATGTCCAACCCCGAAAAGTGACGAAAGTCCATGAGCTGGGGAAGTAAGCTACGTAGGAATGATTCGATCCCGCTGCAAATGCCAACCAACAATGGTTCCAACCGACAACCATGGACATTTCTTTCTGGCTTCTCTTCAATGCGACCTAAAACGTGATGACCTCGGAAGATATTGAAGCATGAAAAGGGCCCGCTAAGAGGAGACTCTTCTTCGAACGATGTGTTCTATGGGGTAACCAGAAACTTGGTGCGTCCTTCATGTCTTTTGACTCTTCACGGAGACTCTTACATTACTAGGCTGCCCTCAGATTCCCTGCCAAAAGTGTAACTTTTAGTGGGTGAAATGGAAATCCCCCCTAAACTCTAAAAAAACTAAAAGCTAAGGGACCGGATGGCTGGGAGCCACCAAGACTCTTGGGGCATCTGGTCTGCCGGCATCAAGGTGCTAATCTGTGCCACGGTATGTTCTTTTGGGCTCACAACAAAAGCTAAGGGCAAAGGTCACCTGTTCACAAGCCCACCTGCGTTTGACTCGCCGGAATTAAGCCTGCTGGGCCTGGGAAAATAGGACAACAACCGCCCATGTTGGATTCCTTTTGAGAAAATGCAATGTTCTGGTTACAATTTGACACCCAGTGCGTCAAGGCAACCCAGGGATAACCAAACAAAACACAGAAACCACGTACAAACCCAGCATCAAACTCCAAAATGATTGTTTTCATTTGATGATGTTTCTACCACCAAGGGTTTACAAAAAAAACTACTACTACCCACTAACATGGCCAAGGAATCGGCTTTGGGCGCTGCTCACTTAAACGTTTCCCTTGGAAATCAATTCAAAGGAGCTTCGCCCACAGGGACATATCCACGCTCAGGGCTCAACCAGCATGCCCCCACACCCAATTCCAAGGTCGGCATACGTGCTCGTGCACCTGGGAGGCCTCCGCTTCCCGCCTCCAAGACCCGTTCCGCCGGCACCGCTTTGGGCGTGCGCTTGGCCACGTGCGCGAAGGACTCGCTGAGCAGCGCGTCCCCCGCCAAAATCGCCACGTCCTCCCCTCGGCAGGCGCGGCCCATCGGCAGTTGGCATGGGCAAGGCCCCAGTTGAAGAGTGGGGTACAAGATTCTAGAGCCGCTACACACCACAAAAAAACAACATTGCCCAAAAACAAACAAGAACAGGTTTTCGGCCAAGCTAGCTGGTTGTTCATAACCTAACCTAGTTTGTAACCCACGAGTCCCGCTAAGTGAGTTTAAGTGTGAAATTACGGGCTTATTCCCCAAATGGCTAACGACTTACTAACTCGGCCGAACACCCAAGAATGGCTTGTACGTTGTTTGCACAGACAATTTCCAGCTGTTGTTTTTTGTTCGGTGTATTTTACGAAGTTTCCAAATTCGCAAAGCACGGCTCTTCTTGTTGGGGCAAAAAGGCGCAACAACATTCAACCAGGTTTTCTTCCGGTTCATAAGTTCAGACTCACTTTTCTTGGAAGCAGTAGCCTTCGGAGAACCTACCAATCCCAAGGAGCAGAGTGATGCGAGAAGGTAGGGCGAAACGGAAATGGCACAGGCGCTTTCTCCAAACCCAGAGCCCAACTCAGACGGGTGCAACAGAACTACTCAAGAATCACAATCAGGTTTCAAGCATCACAGCATATAGCACTAAACGCCGCGCTCAGAACAGATGGCCCTATCCGAAGCCGAGTCTCCATAGACCTTGTGGTTCGTTGGGATCCCTCGCCTCAGGTCGTCGTTATCCAGCGGAGGCAGATCATCATGCCTGAGCCGGTCAGGTTGCGCCATTTATGTGAAAACGGTGTTGGAGTTGGTAAATCTTTCAATGCATCATCATCGCGATCATGACAATTATGTTGACCATCATTTCGATCAGGCAAAGAATAACCACCACACAGTGCTCATCTTCGCATTAGACCTGCCCCAAGGTCTGGACCTTATCCGCTACTCCCACATGTAGCATTGTTTGTTCTTTACCACGCTTTGACATAATTCTTCAGGGTCTATACAAACTTGTTCACCGGATAGAGTAGTGACACAGAGGGTATGCATCATTTACCATAGTGGACGGACCTCGCCCTGAAAGAAAACAAGAACAAAGTGCTGGCTTAGTGGAAAACACATGATATTTCGAAAAGCAAACATATATGTAATGACTATAGCGGGTGCACATTGTTGCCCGCCCCAAAACACAAAACAAAAAATACAACAACAATATTTCCCCTTCAGCAAACAACAGTTATAAATATACTGCAGTGGGTTCACGGGTCGCCAAATTTCGTCCATCCCCCCCTTCCAAACGTTTGTTTGCATGTTTTGTTTTTTGGTTGAGGGAGGTGTATTTGTTGTCGTGTGTTTGTGTTGTGTGCTTATATACCAATATGCATTCCATTAAACAATCAGACACACACAAAAACGCCACATATGCGCGTAAAAAATACATAAATAATGCTAACAAATAAAACAAACAAAATGCACATAAAAAAGGAATCAATACAACAAACAAATGTATATACATTTAAAATATGCATAAACAAGTACAATTACTATATATATGTGTGGAATATACATTGTACGTGATGATCGGTCCGTGGCTTCGGTCCCAGGCTGCATCAACGACATGGTGTGGATCATCTCGATGGCCACCGCCAGCGGCATGGCGTTCTGCTCCGCGCGCTCCTCGGCCTCTGGGCCCCCGGAGACCATCTCGTAGGCGGCCAAACACCTATCACGGATCTTTGTGGGGACCCTCTAAGGGGACCCTTTTCGTTGAAATCCAGGGGTTTTCCCCACAAAGTGATTCACTTTTTGCAGAGGGGTCGCTACAGCAACCAAGTTTTGACTTCCCCATTCTTGACCCACAGCCATATGTCCCCTTAAAACATCACCCCACCAAGGGATATTCACCTTTCAAGGGATACTCAAAAAATTGAGGGGAAGCTTCCATGTCCTCTACTGGGATGGTCTGGGAGACCATATAAATGGCTAAGTCCCAGACCATCTAAGTAGGGGACCCGTCCCCATTCTTTCCGGGGATCCTTCTTTCCAGAAAACCATCAGAACCCCAGGGGAAACAGCTGGTTTTTGAAAAGAACGATGGTTGAAAAGATTGGGGAATGAGCCCCTGCAATCCCACGAATCCCACCTCTGGTAAATGGGTCAAAAAAAAGGAGCCGAAGGCGCCGTTTGTTGGTTGCTTTTGTTCTTGTTCTTTTTCTCATTGTTCTTTTTGGGGGGGGGTGGAGGTTGGCTTGCGTTTGTTTGGGGTAGAAAGGTACTTGGGCTGGCCTGATTGTTTTCTTCTTCTTGGGGTGGGGGGGGGTGCATTTACGCCACCACAGATAGAAAGGGATTCAGAGAAACAGAAAGGGATTGCAAGGTTGGAACTGAAAAACTAGGCCCAAACTCACCCAACTGATGCCCTAAATGGAAAGCTGGTAAATCATTCATGACAATGACAGGGGCTCAAGTTGCCCCAGTTCCATATCTGATATGCTCCTCCAAAAGCAACGCGACACTTCTGCAGACATGACGGGTTTCATTTAGATCTCCTAGAGTTAGATCCATCACGTCTTCCCCAAATGTATCTCTCTCTCGCTCTCGCCATCAAGTGTCGCCTGCAGAATCACAGGGCACATATATGTGCGGCATTGTATTTGCATAAATGTGCGATGCAGCTATGCACTATGCAAATACATGCCGGTATTTGTTCCATTGTACTCCCGGATTTGTTGCCAGCAAAAATGCGCGTTTGGCATGCCAAAGACAAAGTCTCGGCACATGACGGGTCGAATGCGCTTGCCACCCGCCAGCAGGGAGTAGCGCATGGATTCCTCAGTCGCGTCCCGGTGGCGTCGGGTGGCCGCGCAAAGCGGGGTAGCAGTGTTGGGTGGAGAGCTCACCAACTCACCTCCTGAGTGCATTGGCCAACACAAAGTCTAAACTTTCTATTTGACACTAAAATGGTCCAAACCAAAAAAGTGACTAAAGTCCAGAAACTCAGGAAGTGAGCCAAGAAAAACACAAAGGGTGCTAGTGAAGAACTGGGTATTACCGTTTTGCACATTCGCAATTTCCTGCATGTTGTCCCCCCTTGTAAAATAGCTGGACCCTATATAAAGATGAGCGGCTTTTTCGTTCTGCGACAGACAAACCGGAAACCTGACGTTTCAAAGCTAAACGCCGATCGCAGAACTTTGTAGCCATTCCTGGGGGCCGACGCAGAGGGCCAGATCTGTGAACCACCAGCCGATACACGGAACCGGGTGAAGACAGGCCATCAGCGCAAACAATGTTCCAAAAGATGAGTGATTGCAATGGGCAATCTAGAACTACTCTCCCAGCAAGCTGGCCAACGATTAAGCGGAGTGCTGACGCGAGTGAAGCACTTGAATATTCCTGGCGAATTAGTTGTCATTCTCCACCTGGTAGCCCCCTAGCAAAAACAAGAACATCACAGGATCTGCTTTGTTGCAACTTGGTGAGTCATTTTGTATCATTGGGGCCTCTGGCCCGCGAATGCTTTCCAAGATCAATGGGCCCCCGTTGGGTCCCATTGACTAAGGTAGCACCAAGTCGGTTCTATGAGCTTGCAAGAGGGGCGTCCGTGACACTGGTTGTAGATAAACTCCACCCATGGTGTCTGTGATGTCCAGCAACGGGTTCCCAATTTTTGATCCCTACCCATCTTGGATTGGAAACGGAAAAGGGCCACAAAGCCGCGTGGCTTCGTTGGCTTCCCTTGGCTTTGCCTTCCAATCCCAGATCCCACCACTCGCAGTGCCGCCCCCAACCAACCAACCAACCAACCACTCAACCAGCCAACCAACCAACGAACGAACAAACGAACCAACGAACCAACGAACCAACGAACCAACGAACCCACCAACCAACCCCCAACAAGTCCATCTGAGTTCAGCCGCCACGATCTTGGAGGTAAAGGCCGACTCAGAGGTCACCGACTCCGCCAGCGCCTTCGGTGAGGGTCGGAGGGTCGAAGGCCCCCAAATTCGAATTTCCCACCAGCCACCCACCCAAGAGAGGTTCTTAAGTTTTAGAAGCTCGTTGGAATCTGGTGAATAAGGAGGCCCCAACCCCCCCCCCCCCCTCCCGCCTGGTTAAACCACGGAATCAACGCCTATTGTTTCAACAACCTCCTTGTGGATCCTTGGGTTCTATACAGATTTGTTGCCCAACCAGGTGCAACAAGGCACGGAAATCGACACTTGGTCCCTGAAGGGCCACCAAAGGAACCCACTCCAATTTGCCACGGCGTTGGTCATCCTATCAAACCTGAAGGTTCGGGACCTGGCAGTTGTTCCAAGAAGAAGCAAGGAGGTTCTTAGAACCCAGGCATGCGCCTGGCGCTCCCAGAGTTGTTTGTTTCTTTTGTTGCATCTCTTTGTACATCCGGCGCGGCGTTCCCTGTGTCGAAACACCAAAAGTGTGTCAGGAACACCCCGGCGACACGTTGCACGCGTAGCAAGGCTAACGTTTCTTGTTCCCTCTCACGGAGGTAGGCCAAAACTCTGAGAAATGCAAAACGACTTTGCACAGGGATTCTTTGGCCGGTCACGTCCTGGTTGCTGGCCGTACGTAAATGCCAGAAAAAAATGGTTGACCCCCAGCACCTCCCAACTTACCTGCTTTTTCAACCATGCCCAAAACCCCACGTGAAGTCCAAAACGCAGTTGGGGCGGGACTCCGAGAAGTTGGGACCCGGGTGCTCCTTCGAATCAGATCCAGCCAAAAGCTAAGCGATTGGGATGTTCACTGCGGGTACAGTATTTTGACCCATGGCCATTTGAAGCTTGGGGGACAGTCCACAGCAATATCAATAAAAGGTGCGGATAATCTATATTGTTCACCATGGGCTTGGGGCAGGGCGAACTGGAAAACCGAGTCCTTCTCCACGGACTTCACGCGGGGAACCAGGAAATCCTCCAAGCTGAAGCTGCCCATGACCTGCTTAGAGTCAGAGGCCAGGCTCCCGAAAACGAAGAAAGACAGTATCCCGATGGGAAAATGGCAGAAGTGGGGTTCACGAAAATGGATGGGGGAACTCGAAGGCTTGTAAATTGAGCCAAACTTACCTAGGCTTCTTTGAAAAGAAGAGCTTCCAATCACAAACAGAGACACCGATTTATGCACCCTTTGCTTTAGACCCGCTGCCGCCCACCCTCCACCCATTCATCCTCGGGAGCAATGAGCTAGCTTTTTGAACATAGTTGGGCCGATGTCCTGTATGCACATACATCCGGAAACAAATGGGTTATTTTGGCGGAGTGTTTTT
This sequence comes from Effrenium voratum, assembly GCA_963377175.1. Classification (NCBI taxonomy): domain Eukaryota; class Dinophyceae; order Suessiales; family Symbiodiniaceae; genus Effrenium; species Effrenium voratum. The sequence goes on from CAUJNA010003794.1 coordinate 318,049, forward strand.
TGGTTGATTTGAACGGAAGCCAAGGGGAAACTGCTTCTTTCTTTGTTCTTTTTGTTTCTGGGGAGACTTCTTGGTTGATTTTGAAGGCTGCGACCACCGATTGTCTTCTCTGCTTAAGATCATGCAGAAAGTGAAGCACGACGTGGCCTGCAACAAGGCCCTGTGACTTTCTGAAGAAAAACACAGGCAAATAACAGCAACTCTGAGTAACGTGTCTGGAAAAAGCTAACGCAACTTGGTGTTCCAATTTGCTTATTTATAGACTTAGCTCCTAGCAACTCCGTGCAGCCTTTTGAGCGCACTGGCTGCATGAGAAAGCCAGGAGAACGCTAATGCGCAGGAAGAACGTGATCCCTGTTTGGATATGTGCCGAACGAGTTAGACCCTCTTGTTGACCCCTTTTCAAGTACCGCCCTGCATGACACGGGCCAAAGATCGATTTCCAGGCCCGTACTTTGAAAACCAACCGGGTGAAACATAAAACATAATTATCCAATGAGCAAATGGACGGACCACTTCGACTCACACGCGCATTCGCGCGCCTAAACCAACCGCCCAGACGCTCCCAACTCATGTTTCGGGCCCTCGGGCCCTCGCGGGCCCTCGCGGGCCCTCGGGCTGGTTTGGGGGGGGGGGGCTAAGGCTCGTGGCAACATAGCGCAGATTAGAGAAAGCAAATAGATAGTCTAAATACCGGACACTTAATCTGAACTTAGTAATTATCTACTGTTTCTTTTACTAGGAAAAAATAAAGACAGATAAAAATAACAAACAATAAAAGATCAAACAAATAGATAAGACAACAATTAGAAAATAAGATAACAACACACAGTTAAAACAGCAGAATTGATGTAAATATCTTGCAAAGAGCTTGCCCTTCAGCAGAAGAAACGTTGCAGCCGGGTGAATCAAAAAATGCAACTTTCGAGCTGTCAAGCACTGTTCTCTCGCTACAGGGTTACAAGAGCCCCCCCCGTTAAATACCTCCGTACCAAGGTTCGCGCCGCGTCGGGCTTTGCATGCCCCTTAAAAACCAGAGCCATGTATAATCATAACCCGAACAATGGCATCATCCTGGCGCAATACAATGTGGACCTGGTACAATAAAATGCGCGTCTGAGAACCCACAAGCATAATAACAATAACGGGGGAGGCCTGGCTTTGCAAAGAAGAGGTTTGGAGGGGCCGCGTTTTCCATTTAGTTTGGGCTGATGGTTCAAGTTTCATTTAACCCGCTTTTCCATCTAGTTTGGGTTGGTGGTTTGGAGGGCCGGTTTTGCATTCGTTTGGGTTGCTGGTTTGGAGGGGGCCGCTGTTTTCATTTGGTTTGGGTTGCTGGTTTGGAGGGGCCGCTCGTTTCATTTAGTTTTTGGGTTGTTTGTGTGGAGGGGCCGCTTGTTCTATTTACTTTTGCTTGGCGGTTCTAGTTTCACTTAATTTTTGTTGGTGGTTTGGTCGGAGGGGTCCGCTTTTCCATTTGCTGGTTTGGAGAGGCCGTTTTTGACATTATGTTTGGGTTGGTAGTTTGGAGGGTGCTGTGTTTTTCCATTTAGTTTGGGTTGCTGGTTTGGAGTTTGGAGGGGCCGTTTGTTTCACTTAGTTTGGGTTGGTAGTTTGGAGGGGCTGCTTTTTAAATTTAGTTTGGGTTGCTGGTTTGGAGGGGCCGCTTGTTTGATTTAGTTTCGTTTGGTTGCGTGGAGGGGCCGTTTTTTCTATTTGGTTTGGGTTGGTAATTAGTTTGGAGGGGGCCGCTTTTCCATTCGTTTGGGTTGCTGGCTTGGTTGGGTTGGTTGTGTAGAGGGGCCATTTTTTCCAATTAGTTTGGGTTGATGGTTCTAGTTTCATTTAATTTGTGTTGGTGGTTTGGAGGGGGCCGCTTTTCCATTTACTGTAGTTTGGGGTGGTGGTTTGGAGGGCCCGGTTTTCTATTAGGATTGGTTGCTGCTTTGGAGGGGCCGCTTGTTTCATTGAGTTTGGGTTAGTTGTTTGGAGGGGCCGCTTGTTTCATTTAGTTTTGGTTGGTTGTTTGGAGGGGCCGCTTGTTTCATTTAGTTTGGGTTGGTGGAAGTTACGCAAGTTGGGTCGCTCAATTCTTGCTTGTTTACTTGCGAATTTTGGAAGAAACCAACTAGGTCAACATCCAGGGCCCCTCGAATCTGAGTTCCTGGGCTGGGGAGATTGAAAGACCGACAAAAAGGTCAAAAACCCGGGTTGTGAAATCCTAGTTCCTGATTTGGGGAGACCAACAAAGTTCAAAACGCTGAAAATCCCGGGTCCCCTAAAGTGATGTGATGTGTCTTTACTTGGGAAGTTCAAAAAGTTCAAAATCCCAGGTCCCGAAAGTGATGTTCCGCCGGGTGTTTCTTTACTTGGGGAATTCAAAATCCCGGGTCCCGAAAGTGATGTTCCGCCGGGTGTTTCTTTACTTGGGGAGTTCAAAATCCCGGGTCCCGAAAGTGATGTTTCTTTACTTGGGAGGTTCAAAAAGTTCAAACCCCAACGTGATGTTTCTTTACTTGGGGAATTTAAAAAGTTCAAATCCTGGGTCCCCAACGTGATGTTTCTGCACTTGGAGAGTTCAAACAATTCAAAAATTCAAAATCCCGGGTCCCAAAAGTGATGTTTCTTTACACCAGTTCAAAGTTCAGATGCCGTTTTTTTGCGCAGTTGGAGGGCCTATCACTGGCCTGCTTGGTTGGGCTCCTGCTTTGCATGAAGTGGGGTTTCCTAGGAAGGGTCCGGGGCCCTCCCTCCTGAAAGGACCCGCCTGTTTGTCGGATACGGGGCCTTGCCGGCCCCTAATCCAATCCGGACGAGATCAATGGATCGCTGATCGACCAAAATGGCCTCGAATCACACCTCCCCTATTCGACGGTTATCCGACGGCTATCCGACGGCTATCCGACGGTTATCCGACGGTTATCCGACGGTTATCCGACGGTATCCGACGGTATCCGACGCCGGGCCCTCGTAGACACTCAGTTTTGGGGGCCCCGGCCCAATTATCCGACGGTTATCCGACGGCTATCCGACGGCCATCCGACGGTTATCCGACGGCTATCCGACGGCCATCCGACGGCCATCCGACGGTTATCCGATGTTAATCCGAAGCTTGTTTGCAGCCCAAAGGCCCCCAACAAAAAACCAGCCCGAAACCTCCTACGACCTCGAGGGCCTGCCAGTGCCCAAGGGCCCGAAACATGAGTTGGGAGCGTCTGGGAGTAGAGTTTCTATTGTGTTTGCTGTGTGTGGCTGCCATGCTTTTTGTGCAGTTGGATTTTTTTCTAGGCCTGTCACTGGGCTGCTTGGTCGGGCTGCTGATTCTCTTGAAGTGGGATGTTTGTAGTAGGGCTGTGTGGATGTCGCTTTCTTGGCGCAGTTGCTTTTCTTCAGGGCCTGTCGCTGGCCTGCTTGGTCCGGCTGTGGCCTGCATGGCCCGCCTGATGACCCGCATGTCCTGCCCACCGCCCACCGCCCACCGCCCACCGCCCACCGCCCTGCGTGAGGCAACAGCTCTTCGCAAGCAAGATTGCCAACAACATCTGCAGAAAACAGGCAGGCAAAGACAACAACCAAATTAGAAACCAGAAAAAAACACTTTGCGAAAAGCAGCAGCCCAACCAAGCAGGCCAGCGACAGACCCTGAACAAAAAAACGGCAGCCGCGGACAACAAGCAATTAGCAACTCTTACTGAAAAAATCAAAAAATCCAACTTTACGAAACACAGCAGACCAGGCAGGCCAATGACAGGCCCTGAACAAAATCCAACTGCGCAATAACAAAAAATGGCAGCCACGCACAACAAACAAAGCAGCAGCTTTACTAAAAAAACAAGACCGCGAAAAGCAGCAGCCCGACCAAGCAGGCCAGCGACAGGCCCTGAAACAAGAACAACTGCACCAAAAAAGCGGCATCCACACACAAAAAGCAAATTAGAAGCCCTACTACAAAAAACCCACTTCACGAAAATTAGCAGCCTGACTAAGCAGGCCAGTGACAGCATGCACAAAACGCATGGCAGCCACGCACAACAAGCAAATTGGAAGCTCTACTAAATAAATCCCACTTCACGAAAAGCAGCAGCCCAAGCAAGCAGGCCAGTGACAGGCCCTGAGCAAAAATCCAACTGCACAAAAAACATGGCAGCCACACACAACAAGCAAGCTAGAAGCTTTACTAAACAAATCCAACTTCACGAAAAGCGGCGAAAAGCAGCAGCCCGACCAAGCAAGCCAGTGACAGGCCCCTATAAAAACAACAACTACACAAAAAAGAACGCGGCAGCCACACGCAACAAGCAAACTAGAAGCTCTCGGGAAAACTCCCACTTCACAAAAAGCAGCAGGCCGACCAAGCAGGCCAGTGACAGGCCCTGAACAACATCCAACTGCACCAAAAAAGTGGCATTCAAACACAACAAGCAAATTCGAAGCCCTACAACAAATCCCACTTCGCTAAAATCACCAGCCCGACCGAGCAGGCCAGTGACAGGCCCTAAAACAAATCCAACTTCACCAAAAAAGGGCAGCCACAGACAGCAAGCAAAAAACAATAATCTTTATACTGAAAAAAACACGAAAAGCAGCAGTCCGACCAAGCAGGCTAGTGACAGGCCCTGAAGAAAAACCCAACTGAGAAACAAAACGGCAGCCACAAAGAAACCCAATGGAAACAAAACACTTCACGAAAAGCAGCAGGCAGACCAAGCAAGCCAGTGACAGGCCTTGAAAAGAACCAACTGCACAACAACCAAAAAAACAACGGCAGCCACACAGAACAAGCAAACTAGAAGCCCTTCAAAAAAATATTGCTTCACGAAAAGCAGCAGCCGGACCAAGCAGGCCAGGCCCTTAAGAAAAACAACTGCGCCAAGAAAGCGACATCCACACAGCCCTACTACAAACATCCCACTTCAAGAGAATCAGCAGCCCGACCAAGCAGGCCAGTGACAGGCCTAGAAAAAATCCAACTGCACAAAAGGCATGGCAGCCACACACAGCAAACAAAATAGAAACTCTACTCCCAGACGCTCCCAACTCATGTTTCGGGCCCTTGGGCACTGGCAGGCCCTCGAGGTCGTAGGAGGTTTCGGGCTGGTTTTTTGTTGGGGGCCTTTGGGCTGCAAGCAAGCTTCGGATTACCATCGGATAACCGTCGGATGGCCGTCGGATGGCCGTCGGATAGCCGTCGGATAGCCGTCGGATGGCCGTCGGATAGCCCTCGGATAACCGTCGGATAATTGGGCCGGGGCCCCCAAAACTGAGTGTCTACGAGGGCCCGGCGTCGGATAACCGTCGGATAGTAATGCTAGGGGAGGTGTGATTCGAGGCCATTTTGTTTCCATCCATCCCGTCCGGATTGCACTGGGGGCCCACGAGGGCCCCGTATCCGACAAACAGGCCGGTCCCTCCCTAGGAGGGCCCCGGACCCTCCCTAGGAGGGCCCACGAGCCTCTGGGCGGGCAAAATACAAGCTAATAATAACAATAATAATAAATAATAATGATAATAAAAACAACAATAATAATACTAATGATACCTAATGATAATAACAGGGGGGAGAAAAACAGGGGCCAACTCGAGCACCTGGGATTGTTCAGACCCCCGCCGCCTCTCCCGCGCCATCCCCCGCGCATTCCCGGGCTCGGGCCTCCTGAAGCCGCTTCTCCAAGCTCCGGCCATCGATGCTCTCGCTGAGCACCGTGCCCAGGCCGTGCCGCCCCGCGGCGGCGCCTCCGTCGGCGCCTCGCCGGGACGGCCGCCAGAAGCTGAGCCACGCCTGGGGAGCCGAGCCGCGAAAGCTACGGGGGGTTTCGGGGGTTCCGTGGAGGAAGGAAAGCCAAAAGGCGGCTGCAGGCGAGCCGCAGGTAGTCTTTCCAGTTGCAATTTTGGATTCCAGTTGAAATTTGTGTTGAGTCACAACACCCCCTTTGGGCATTTTGGGTGCCATTTGTACATTTTTGGAGCCACTGGCCCCTTTTGGGAAACGAAGGGTTGATAGGGCTCCCTTGTACCTACCCTTAGGGATACCATAAGGGCAGGTCTTTTCCATTACTCTAAGAAACAAACTACAGGAAGTTCTACAGGAACCCCCTGATTTTGGTGGGGATTTGGCTAACTGTAGAATTTCCTGTAGCTGGTTTCTATGAATTATACTCCAAACTGACAGAATTGGGGTGGCCAAAGGAAACTCTTCACCAATGCTTTCCCCTTGGCTTCTGGGCATCCTAAGGCTCGTTGCTAACCTGATGCAAGTACAAGCGGAGCCCCGCAAATCACATAGATTTGCAGGGGTCTACCTTTTAGCTACCGAAGGCAGACTTAAACCCAGGGGTTCGCCTTATGGAGGGAATGTACCAGCCCTGGGTTTAAGTCTACCTTACGGTTATACAAAAGTGGAATCCTGTATTTTTGGGTTTTGCCCGTTGTTGCTGTAATAGATTGTGTTGAATCACTCGCAGGCTGGGGATTTGGGCAGCAAACTCTGCTGCACGTGGTAGATCAATAACCTCCACACCTCCGAACAGCACACCTCACAATGGTACCAACTCACAAAAGGGCACCTGCGGAACAAAATGGGTGTCTTTGTTGCGGGTACCGTTTTTCGGGTGGTGTCAAAGGGGAACTAACCGGAATTTCCAGCCTTTTCGGGGATTCCATAGCTCCTTCCATCTCATTTTGAGACACGTCTGAGCACCAGGCAGGTGCGATGCCCAGCAGGGCAAGGGCAAGCACATTTCGCCGCTTCATGGTTTGAGCCAGAGGGCCCTGTTGAACCTGAGATCTGAAATATGGGATGGTGCTTTTCTGGGTGCCAAAAAAAAACGGGAGGGGGGGTCGGGAAAAAAACAAAGTATCAACCCTCGTTGGTATGAGTCCAAGTTACCAGGCTCTTCTGGGCGGTTTGTTTTCCTTTTTTTGAGCGGAAGTCCGGAAAAAAACCAAAGGTCAGCTTGGGTCTAGAAAAGCCTCCGTGCCAACAGGCGCTCTCCGGGCAAGCTTTTCCACTTCCCGCTGGCCGGCGCGTACTTTGCATCACAGCTTGGCTGTGGAACCCGTCAACCGCGCCGTGGGCCGAAATTTGCTATGCAGGGCTTCGAATTCGCTCGAAAGTATACATGGCCCCGCCACCCTGGCCCTAGCCGTTGGGTTCATCCCTTTCAGGGCTTGGAGCATGAGTTGGCGAACGAACCCAGGTAGGAATCCTCGTTGCCAAACATCCGATTTGTTACAGCGCCATTGGGGATGCTCTTGGCCAAATCTCGGACTGAAAGATATCCACGGTGAGAAGTGCTTTGCCTTTTTTTTGGGGGGGGGGTTCTGGTTTGGTGGGTGCGAAGCCAAATGGAAACCAACCAGTGTCATGGGTTCCAATTTTGGAAACAACATTGAACAAACACCACTAGAGTTAATATTCCCAGTGGATCCATCTAGCTGTATTGTGGGTAACCTAGGGAACCACCCTTTAAACACTACAAAGGACTCTGGGCTGGTTCCCTACAACAGCGGCGAAACGCCTGGGTTCCACTCACATTCTTGTTAGGAAAAACACAGAACGAAGCATCTGAGCATAGGGATGCAAAAACCAGCACTAGCCCCCCAACTGGGCTCTTAGCCCGTTTTCTCTCAGAAGGGTTCTTAAGGGTTGGCGGCGCCCCCGAGTTGACCTTTTCGGACGCTATCCCATCAGAACTGCGGCTGCCCTCAGCGTGGAGGCTCCAAGACAGAGAACACTCACTTCCGATGGAGCGGGGCCAAACAAAAAGAGGAAAACAAACTGGTTGTTTACCACCAAAATGGTCCTCTCAAATAAATATTTAGAGTTGGAAGTGAGGTAAGAAACAAACCTGCCGCAGCTGAGCGTCTCTAATTGCGGGCTTTTTGATACCACGCTCTGAGAACCGAGAGCTGGGCAGACACGCACCTCTATACTTCCCGGGCCCGGAAGCTTACACCTACCAAGCCGCAAACGCGCCCTCCCCATAGGCTTGAAAGGCTGAAGAAGATGGTTGAATTGCAACACCGGCGGCTGATAGCCCGATGCCGCGTGTCACCATGCAAGCCTGATGTGCCTAAGTACACATCAACACAAAGGCGATATGCGTGGGCACCGCTTCACAAACGTGGACCAATTTGGCGCCCAATAAGGTAGGACAAAGTGGTCAGCATCCGAGTGAGGACCCGTGAGCTCGATGCGTTAAAATCAAAGAGGTCCAGTCAAGCAGCTTGCATTTCACAGCTGCAACCAAGAACTGAACCAATAAGCAGCCCATCAACTCTGGGCTGTCCTCAGATCCCCTTAAAAGCTCAACTTCGAGCGGGTTCAAAATGGAGGCCCCCTCAACTAGGCGAATCCCCCTGAGGGCCCGGACTGGGAACCGCCCATCCACTTGGATCGGCCCGAATGGCCTCCCATGAGCTCGGGGCTCCAGCTTCATCATCGCTTGCCTGCGCGGACGCCTTTTTTTTTATCCACAGGCCTGGGTGGTTCTGCACTTGGGAGCTCACCCCAAAAGCATCGCTCGAGGTTGACAAACCCGGGGTCAGCAATAGGCCCCCAAGAGAGAGAGAGAGAGAGAGAGAGTGCACCTGAGAAGTGCGTCACTTGGCTGGCCTTTCTTGAATACACCCAGCCTCAGTCACACTTTCCAACACCCGGTATGTTTCAGTTGGTGGCGGTTTCCACATTCTCGTTTCAAAGCAGCTGAAAGTGCAACCAACATGAGCCTACCACGCATGAGAACAATGGCCACAGGCTCCCTACGAATAAGTCGGATGCAACCAAATGCAGACGGCCAAGAAATCCGCATCCTTCGCATCGCTTTGCTCTCGATTGCTAAACTCGCCACTTCAGGCTTAACATTAGCCCGAGGACCTGAAAATACAAGGTTAACCTCGGGAACCTTGAGTAAGGATGGACCAAGTCAGGGAAACCGAAAGGTTAAAAGATCGATTCGCTCTGGGCAAGTGAGTTTTACTTCTTGGCTGCTTGGCACATGGACGGTCTGCCCTGAAAATGGTAGAGGTGCGAGCAAAGCCGCGGTGAGTTGCGAACATGTGTTGTTGAAGCCCTGGAAAATGAGTGCACCAATAATTACTTTATTTTAAACAAAAGCAAAGACTAAGAACAAATGTATTAATATAACAATTACTATTGGATAATTACATGGATAATAGATATACTGAAATATGCTAATGCCTTAGTACATCTCACACACACACACACCAAAAACACTGACCCGCTGCCTGGGCCCACTTCTTCCGAGTTCCGAGTGTTGCTTCACCTTGTTCGGCGCTTCGCCGCGGCGGTCTTTTCTGGTGCCTTGAAGGGAAACTGGCGCCAGCTCCACACATGCGACACATAAGCCAAGAAACACAGCGCACCTTAAGGCCTAATTGCCACTGCACAAAGAGTATGGGTAATTAAGGTCTTTACTCCAACTTCATGAGTGCTTTTATGGAAGTGCTTTCAACTTGTTGGGGCTTCGTCATATCTGTAAGCATTCATGGCAAGACATATACCTCATGGAAACTGTGCAAGAAGAGACCTCAATGCGTGTCCTGCTCGAAGGACACGAATGAGCATCACTTTCACTTGCAAGGAAGACCACAGCTCAAGGAAAGGCAACGGAGGTCTGGAAACATCAAATTACCCAACTTCCTGTTGGTGTCTTGTGGGTTGAGCCAAAGGGGCACTCCCCAAAATGGCTGGCTTTCTTTGGGTCCCCATTCAAAACCACCAACACAAATGGGGTACCAACACTCAAGAACTGCCAAGACACCCATTTCGCGGCCCAGTTTTTCACGTCTACCGCCCAGAAATGCCCTGTGCCTGACTCTGACAAGTGCCTCAAGGATCGCTTGCTTGGACCTCATCGCAGGCCGGCCGGAATTCGGGAATTCGGCCGATGGATCCCTCCATGTCCCTTGTTGGACCTCCAAAAGTAGCGATCGTTTCGATGAACCAGTCAAATGAATAACATTTTTTGATCTGAGGAATCCAGTGACGGCTTTCAAAATGTAGGCCTTTGAAAGGAATTAATCTGCCTGGCCCTGCTTGGAGATACACATCAACTATCAGGGCACTCCAGGAGTAAAACATAATAACCGCTTCCTGGCATCCCCAAAGGAACTTTTGGACACACGGGCATGGACTGTTGTTTTCAGGGGTAGCGATGGCATGAGACATTTCAGCCAAAGCGGTGGAGAATGGCACTTGGACGCCCCCGGTGCCACTGCAAAACTGCGAGGTGGCCGGCCACGCTGGTTTATGATTAGAACCAAAGTGAATTCATCCAGTTGGGAACCAAGCTAGCCAACAAACATGGACTCCTATGCGTTCCCATTGGGGACTTGCTATGCAATATGCCCAGAAAACACACAAACATCGAGCTAGTCTCCCGCAAATGAACACGGAACCACCAAAAAGGAGGCGCTTGTAGAAGCATGTGCTTCTCTTCTTCGTTTGGGGTTCCACGTTCGGCCTGGGGAGTCACTCCATCGATTCCGAGTTCGGATGTCGTCCAAAAGCTCGCGGCTGCCTTCGCTGGCGACTGGCGGAGCTCCTGGCGGAGACGTCCCCCAAGCCGCTGGTAGCTAGATATGTTCCTCCTGCGGATGGACAAGTTCCTGCACCACATAATCCCTGGAATGATTCGATCCCCCCTGCGAATACCAAAGACGATTGGTTTTCCATGATGGTGTGAAAAGTGGTGCCACCACATTGAAACCATTGAAAAACAAAGGTTTGTGGCATTTCCGCGGGAATCACATATTCCGGGGCTCTCAGATTCTGCAGGATTTCGTCCATCCACGGTTCGCCTGGCATTCTGCCCCAGGGAAACTACACAATCCCAAATAATAAACCGAACTAACCAGGCGTTATCTGGAATTAGTAATCCCAGGGTGTAATAGGAACCCCAGATTCAAGCCCCTGGTTTACACTCCTGCACTATGTTAAAATACTACTTAATAAAACACAAATGGTGAACAGTTCTTCCTGGAGAAAACCTGCTGGACCCAACAGGAACCTGTCAGCTCATTTGAGCAACTCTGTTCACATTGCCTCACTTCCTGAGAGGATGCAAATCCAGAATGTCCAAAGTCCAGCAACATTTTGGAAGTGAGTTGCGCTGGCCAAGCCGTGCAAAAGGCGAATCCAGCCATGGTGCAGGTCTTGTTCCTTGAACACGACCTCTCTCAACTCAAAAGATGCCCCCCAGAGCTGCTTGACAGCCGCATACTTGACTCTCTGCACTCCAGCTTCATGGACTTGACCATGAAGGCACCATGGGTGCATCCATATGCATTCAAAACGCCCAGGGCCCGGGCACTTTCCCAAGCGATGGCACAGCTGATTGTTTTTCGGAAGCATGCGTAGGGCAACCTAGCGTGCTGAATCACTGCTTAAGATACATGAGTCAACACACCAACGGGCTTCCTGTTGCAATTGCGTTTGGTTACAACAAAGGACGCAACAAATATGGCCATTGACTGATAGGGGCTGGGAGGGTGTGTAAATCAACACCTAGCAAAGCAAGCAAGGTGGCACACACACACACCCAAACAAACAAGCAGTGCTCAGAGTGAACCAAGAACTCATGCAACCAATCCCATGCTCATAAGAACATCGTCATTTTTTTTGTGAAGTCCACCCCGCCTGGGCCGGGGCTGGTGGATCGATCGCGGCCCTAGGAGCGTCGGTAAGGGGAAACCATGATGCAAAAACGTGGTAGCCATCAGCCTGGTCACCTAAAGTGGCTTGCCTGTAAAGCACTTGGAAGCACAGAACTTTAGATTTAGATGTGTTTTTTTTGGAAAAGGTTGCGTGCGCATCTCTGCGTGCCATTCACAAACCTTTGAATGAACAAGCAGGGATCCCAGAAACTACATCACAACAAGCAGAATTAAAGGAGTGGGGGAGTGTGGTCGAAGACGGTCTCCCCAAATGGTGGGTTTCAAACTTTCCTTCTGGCTCCCTGCAAATGCTAACCAGACAATCCAGTCCAGTTTCCGTGCCGCCTTTCGGCTCAAGGCAGCGCTGCGATTGGAAGAAGATGTCCATTGGAAGAAGACTTCCAAGGGGACCTCTTCGGTCTGTGTGGATTTGACCGTCCAAGATCGCCCTTCCAGGAAATTTACCAAACAGCACGCAGCTTGGCAACCAAGCTGGCGACAGAAGGTCTTTCGCACCGACCTGTTTCATCAGCTCCCATTCTTCCCTTCTTCCATTTAAGCTTAAGCCTCCTAGACAAACGTAAGCCTAGAAAACATGAGAACATATTTCCAGCGATAGATTCCCTTTAAGACCAAAAAGGGAAAACGAGCAAAGCTTCATTTCAGCCAACGGAAGTCGACCCCAAACCGACTTCAGCGCGCAGAGGCGAGGGCGGCGAGGTCAGGGCCAGGGCAAGGCACCTGCGCCTGGGCGCCACTTAGCTGACGGGTTTCAACGGTCCATATGGGTGTGGCTCAAAATTAAGCAGCAGGGGTTACACAGGTTTTACTCTTTGGTTCCATTTACCAAGGTGCCATTTTGGCACATTTTTCTGAGCCACGGCCATAGGAACTCCTCGCTTTACGGCCTTGATCTGTTTGACTTGCTGGTGCGATAGCGAGGGAATCAGACATGGAATGAACCCAGGCTTTGGTATTGGAAATCACCAGCTGGATGGTTCAAAGGGGTCATTCCCTCAGTCCCTGCTGAGCACCAGCAAAATGTATGTGCAGCCAACAGCCCTCTGAAAGCAAAAGAGGGTTCGACGGTTTCCTGGCAGAAGGACAGCCTGGCAATGACGTGACTTCATGCAATGAACAAAGTATTGCAACATGATGCATCTGCAATCGCCCTCCACCACTTAAATGCGCTGATTGCAACCTCCAATGCGCCCAAAACGCAAAGTCAAGTTCCTCCTTGGCGCTGCCTGCCAGTTGGGCACTGAATCGCCTGCCAAAAAACGCATGCCCATACTTGTGTCAAATAAAGACCGGGCGACATGACTCTCCAACTGCATGGCAGGAGAGGAAGGTGCAGGAAAACAGCGAAATGAGTTCTGGTCAGCTTCCTACTGTTTGGCACGGTTGTCAACCTGACTGAGTCAGTATGGCATTTGAGATGGTCATATCCTATGACATGCACCATGCAAACAGACAGCGCGGTGGGAACACGGGCGATGTGAGGCCGTTGACGTGTGAATGCCATCGAACAAGAAATAGATAACTGAGGTCTGGACCGCGACCAAGGGGCAAGTTCCAAGCTGACATCGGCAGAACTGCAAAAGCGAACCAGGGGAGGTCTCTGCGCCCTTGAAGCTTTCACAGCCGTTCGTTATAATTTGTACATTGTCACGTACTGTAAATATAGGCTTAAAACAGTCCCTGCCAACAACCTCTTGCTCTTTCAGCTCCCCACCGTAAACAAGCACCCTATAACGTCACACATCGTGGCCTTTCGATAAACAAATGCAAAATCGAAAGGACAGCTGACTCGTCAGCGCGAGAAACGTCAGCGCCCAGCGGAAGCCAAGAAATTCTGAGTGCCCATGCCTTGTGAGGGAGCGACCTGGCACGGATCGCAACCTCTATCACTTGCCCAGACTCGCTTCCTGAGTTGATTGGCCAAAGAAAAAATCCAAACTTTTTGTTTACCACCAAATTGGTCTTCCCAAAAAGTATAAAGTCCATGAACTCAGGAAGTGAGCAGAGGACTTGGGAAGAAACTTGCTGGTGCTCACTATGACCGTTCCGGCTGTTGGGAATGAACCGTTTGGGGATTCCCTCAAAGGAAGCCATAGTTGATGGCTTGTAGGTGGGTCACTGGATTTCCCCGATCAATTGACTCGTGGTTTCTCTTGAAACGATCGATTGTGGAGCTTCCAAAAGGGAAAATTGAGGATACCCTGAAATATGGACCAAGTCAGGGAAACCAAAAGGTTGAAAGCTCGATTCGCTTTGGGCAAGTGAATCCTTGTTTTCTCTTCGGGCATCATAACTCTCAGCCTTGGCCACGTGCACTGCCAACTGTGAAGGAATCAGGATATCGCGAGATGGACTCCGCGCAAACCAAAGGATGGGTCGATCCCTTCAATGCGCGGTGTTTTGGCAGACTCCCGACACGTCTCACTTCCAGAGTGGACTGGCCGAAAAAAGTCTGAACTTTGCATTTTCTACTGAAATAGTCTTTCCAAAAAGTTTAAAGTCAATGAACGAGGGAGACTTGGCAAGCCACCCAAAACCAGCCTCCCACTTGCAAATCCTGCCTCAAAACCGCACAGGGTGGTTTCACTGACTCAATTCAACTTGATCGCGGAAACGTAGTATTTGCGGTTCTGGAGGTAACCCAGGCAACTCACTGGTGAGATCTTTCGGCCATCTCAGTATCGGATCTACCAGATCCCTCAGCCAGTTTGGAATTGAATACGCTCTTATTGATAACCTAAGGACTAAGGACCCCTCCTTTGCTTTGTTCTAATGTCTCATGTTCGGCTTCTCTGAATCATTTCGATGGATGTTCAAAAGGCACTGCGTATCGCTTCAGGAGACCCGTCCGTCCTGGATGCTGCCCGTGGCATTCCTCCAGGAGGAACCGGCACGTTTCTGTAGAGTGGCCAGCCAATTTCCAATCAGGTGATGTTGACGCCACGCCGGATAAATAAACCCGTCCTACTCAAATCTAGGCCGTAACGAAGCCGTACGCTGAGGTGCTTATGCGAGCTTACGCGAGCACAGGGGTAGCTCATTCGATCACCCCTCTTTGCACTTGCGCAGCACCTTACGCCGGCACATGTTTGCCTTACGCAGGGGGGCTCCTATGAACGCCCCCCCTTCAACTTGCTGGTGCAGTAGGGAATGAGTGACCCCTACATACCATCCCCTATGGCGTCCTTTCAGGGAATATGCAGGTTCATTCCCTCATTCCCTGCTGAGCACCAGCAAGTCAATCGCAATGTGGATTTGACCCTGCTCAACTCGCGACGGTTGTGCGGGGACGCCCCGAAGGTCGCAGATTGGCCCGCAAAGGTCGCGGACTGCCCAAACGTGGCCACCGAAGCGCCGAAGACCCCCGAAGCACCTGACAGACGGCTGGGCCGAAAGCTGAAGTGTGTATGTGTGTGTGTGTGTGTGTTTGGTTGCGTGTGGGTGCGTGTGTGCTGGTAACAAGACGACTTCTGTGCAACCATCTGCACAAATATCAAGAATTCAATATATCTGCAAACAATGCATCCCCAGGCAACAGGTAAGGAACTGCAATCATGGGGTGAGCACGTCCTTCTGTGCACATGCCTTTGTGCAAAACTCAAGGGTGCCGGGATTAGTCTTTGACTACTGCAACAACTTGAGCTTGTTGTTTGTGAATGGGGGCAACAACATTTGCAACAAAATATGACGTTAAAGGTTGAACCAAAGACCATACCTTAAGCAGAATGAGGAGCTTCCCATGAAATGCCCTTCCGGTGTAAACCCCAGAGGCGAGACAAGCAAATGCTGGCCCTGAGCGGCATGGATGTGCGCTCGCCCTACCTCCAAAGAATATGACCTAGGGCGGCGCTAAATGATATTTAAATGTTGCCAAGTGTCAAACTTTATGTCGTGTCAAGCTGTCAAAATACATGTTGTGCCAAGCACTGCATGCCATTTATTGTGAGGGTGTCTTAACATAGGCGACCCCCAAAATGATGCTTGTTGACTGGGGGTGCGCAAGATCGATTTGGTGCAATCACCCTGTCATGGACCCATATGAAGGGGGTCCAGGAAGACCATGTTCCCTTGAAAGGGACCTGCGGATGGGTTCCATGGCTACGTGGATTAGAGGGTCTTAACTTGCTGGGCTTCAGGGAGGATCTTCCGGGTGGAAGGAATGAAGCTAGGGATTCCTTTAAAGGAAGCCAAATCGGGGATGGTTCTTGTCAGGGTCATTCCATTTCTCATTCCCTGCATGTCGAACCAGCAAGTTAACGACATGGCACACGGACCGTGCAATGCCCCTGCCTTGCGCTGACACCAAGGCCGAGAGAGCATCCTGGACAATGCGACTGGATTGGCTGGCTTTGACTGCTGTCAAGATGCTGCCTGCGTGCCGCGAATGTCTTGACCCCCGACCTCCCCCCCCCAAAAAAGAAAGAAAAAAAGAGATCAAACGTCGTTTTCCTTCACCGGTAACGACTCCAACAAAGACACACACTCACATAGAAGAAACCCTGGACAAGCCCGGTTGCAACCGGCCGAGAAGGGATTTTGCCATTCACGTGCCGTACTTGTTTGCCAAATTTTGCCAAATGCCGAGAAGGGATTTTGCCATTCACGTGCCTTAATTCTTTGCCAAATGCATCAATCTGAAGGAGAGGCATACCACAACCTCTCACTTCCTGAATGGATTAATTAGCCCAGAAAGGAATCAAACTTTTTGTTTACCACTAAAATGGTCCAAGGAGCTCAAAAGCTTTGGACCAGAGAAGCTAAGTTGGACCACTGGGCTCATGGGGCTGTCGCTTCCGACTCCTCTCCCCCCGCCGCAAACGAGGGCGTTGGCCTAGCGTCGGCAGCGAACGGCATTGGGATCCGTGAATGCAGCCGACACACACCAATGGAACCGGGTACCCTCCGACCAGCTAACATGGAAGTGCACAGACCCCTGTAGAAAGACTACTTTCCTCTTAGAAACGGCCTTTTTGCACTTCCATGTTAGTTGGTGGGAGGATACCAAAACTTGCGATCAGTGCCAGAGGCAGGGAATGAAATCAAGTTCGGGTGTTGGGAATGAACAGTTTGGGGATACATTTCTCATTCCCTCCGAATCGACCCAGCAAGAAAGAGGCGTACCCGTCAAGATGCCAAGTCTTTTGCACTTAGGGCCCTTAGGGCCATTCGAGGTGAAACTGCATCATCACCTATGCCATCCCCTCGCGGCAAGCCGTGAAGCGCAGGATGGAAATCCGCCACTGTGAATGAAGGCTTCAACAAGTTCGACTTGGGCAGGCAAGCACCTGCTGATGGGTGAATGCTTGCACAGGGGGGTGACAGGTGTTGGTTGCAAAATCGCTTTCGATTCTTGACTGTAGCCTGATCAGGCTTCCTCCCAAGGCTTCGGCTTCCCACAACTGCATGCTGACCAGCTTCTGACAAGACATTGCCGGAACGCGAATCGTCCCCCCCACCCTACATCTGGCGAGGGACCTTTTGGAAACTCCCAGGTACCGGAGCTTCAGATGCCTTCAGTGGGAGAAAGGGCAAGCCTTCGCACTCCCGCAAGAAGATGCCGTTTCGGTTCTAATCTTGGCTGCTGCACCGACCCCTCTGCCAAAAGTTACTCACGTTTTGTGGCTAAAAATAAGAGAAAACCCTTCAAGCTGTTCTGTTTCAACCAAAGAGTTCTTCAGTCCCAAGCTCCGCTTCCCAAACCACTATGACGCCCATCAATATATGCGGCACGCCCACGCTGCGCACGCACCAGGCACCCTTGGGGCGCCGGCACGCCAAAGTGCCCCGTGCCGGCGGCGCAGCTCAGACTGGCATCCAGGTCTCAGGGCGGTCAGCGATCAGCGAGCGAGGACTCGTTTTTGTGGCGCTTTAAGCAGGGCAAGGTGCGGGCAAGGTACTCGTGTAAGTAGTCAGCCTGAAAAAAGCACACTTGCCATGTTTGCATGTTGAGCAGGCACTTAAAGGTGCAAGGTACTTAGTAAGTGGCTACAAGTCTCCGTTCAGTGGGGCAGAACCAAGCTTACTAACCACTTCCTTTGAGTACTTTGCCCCTTTAAGCATAGACAGACACGCACTCAGCATATGGTCTCGCCAAACCGCCCCTGGCTCAAGCCCAAAAGCAGTGAATTGAGTTGGCCTTTTGAGCCTTTGACTGGTGAACCAACACTTGGAAAGCTCAAGAGAGCCGTGAAGAAACAGGACACACCTTGGCGCTGGCGGCAGCCCCGCGGTTCCTTCCGTCCTATGGTCGTGAAAAACGGTGCTCGTCGGCACTGAGCAAAATGGGGGTGCCTGCTTCTCAAGGCTGACCGACGTCCACTGGGAAAAAATGAAGAACATACTGTGGATGGGCGAAATCCATTTCGCACCCCAAGAAAGCCTGGAATGATGATTCCCTGTAAATACCAGCAAACAATGGTTTGTCATGGTTTCCAAGTGGTGCAGGAATTCGTCCATCCACAGTATGTCCAGTAACAAGTGTCGATTCCCTTTAAGATTCTTTAAAACCAACCGGGGAAAATAGAACATATTCATTTCAGCAAATGGAGTGAGGTTTGCGTGTGTGTGTGTGTGTGTGTGTGTGTGTGTGTGTGTGTGTGTGTGTGTGTGTGTGTGTGTGTGTGTGTGTGTGTGTGTGTGTCTGAGAAGTTGCAAATTCTCATTTTGGCCGTGGCTCAAAAGTAAAGAGCTCGGGCCAACCGCAGGTGATAGTCTTTAAAGTTCCATTTTATGCCTTGGCGCCATTTTGGCACCTGCTTTCACGGCACAGTCTTTGTTTGGTGCCATTTTGCTTGCTGTTTTTGAGCCACAGCCCTTTGGCAGAGGTAGGGAAGGTCGTTTTTGCCCCCCCCCCCTCCCCCGCCGGAACTGCAGCTGCTTGGCCCGCGGGCTTGGCACGGCACCCGCGCGTGCCGGCGGGCAAGGCCTGAGACGGGGCTCAACCCAACGGCCTTTGTGGCCATTGCTCAAAGCGGGCGCCGGAGGTTGTTTTTTGGTCGATTTTGCACGGAAACCGGACACCCCCCCAAGAAAAGGGTGGACAAAAAGTACTGCATGATGTTTGGTAGGTAGTTGATCTTCAGAGAACTTTGCAAAGAAAAAGGAAACCGTGGATGGGCTTCCCTGGGCAGAAGGAAAAGGGATTGAAATGGTCGACAGCCCAAATGTCCAATCAGGGAAGTCGAGAGGAGGCGTTTTGAAGATCATGATAGTCTTCCACAACCTGCCAGCTTCCGTTGGGCCCTGGATCGCCCGAAAGGGTGTGCACTCTCAAGGAAGAAGCTGGTCATGACACAACAGAGTACTGGTAGCTCGACTCAAGTCTTCAGAGCGCACGAAGCTCATTTCCCCCCGCCCCCTGTGCTGCAATGTAGCACACATACCTTCCATTTGCTTAAGCCCCCTGGAAAAATATTAAAACATATATTTCCAGCAGTGATAGGTTCCCTTTAAAACCAACAAGTGAAGATATAAAATTTTCTTTCCCACAGGCTCCTGGGGCTTTCAATGGAAGACCCGCCCCCTCCATTCGACACCCCGGGAATTGGTGGTTGGGACCCGGTCTCAAAACCAGGTTCTTTGAAGGCAACCTTTATCAATCGAATTGAAGCCTCTGGGTAAGCAAATAGATTCCCTTTAAAATCAACAAGTGAAGATATAGAATATTCATTGCAGCAAATGGTTGCTATGCTCTTTCTTTTCAGGGCGCTGTATGCCAACATTGTGATCCGCCTCTCTGCGCGGTTCACTGCTCACCTCTCAGCGGACCGCCTTTTCTGGCTGCGGTCATTGCAGCAGGACGTGGTGGATTCGCAAAAAAGCATGGCAACAACCTACCAACCATTGACTAGCCTGGAATTAGGACCCCAGCAAAAAATATGTTGTTGTTGTTTTTTTTGCCTGGTTAGTGGAAAACAAATCAACCCCAAAACACAACAAATCAACAAGGGGAGCTAATTCTGGGGAAGTTGCTAGTTATAGGGCTTCCCCTGTTCTATACTCGCGGCTCCGGCTTCTTCAATTGCGCATTTGAAAGCCAAGGCAGGGCGCTTCCTTCACCCGCTGCGGGCGCGGAAAAACGCAGGCTTCTGGCAGGGAGGGTACGGTCGAACTCTCGTGCATCTTCTAAGCGGTTCGCAGTCTCTCCCTCCTGAACCAAAACTCTCCAACCTTGGTAATTCCATGTAATTCCCAATGTCAATCCTCTGCAGGTCTTGCTTTCTTGCTTGCTTCCCATGCCATTCGGACAGGCTGCAACCGCACTTGGCATTAGCACGTCCATCACAGTCTGAAATCACGCGGATGTAAATGGTGAAATGTCTGATGCTGAAATCGCTGGGAAGGGTTGACTTGCCATCTCGCAGTTGCGGACCAGGCCCTGAAGCTGCCCAGGGGTGGCCTGGGCCAGCGGCGGAGCTTCTGACCCTATACTGCCAAATGCAACAAACAAGTCATTCTTAGTTATCCCAATTTCACACTGCCAGTGGGATGGTGCACTGGAGAAGCCCAAAGGAACATGGGTGCCGCCACTGAACTATTGGGCGCAAGGCATGCGCAACATACCTCTGCGAAATTTGCTCTTGAAAACTCTCAGTCTGAACTCGCGTTGACTGGTCAGGAGTTCAAGCTGAATTGATACGGGCACTTGTGGTGGCTCAACAACCCGTTGGGCCAATGGTGGCTGCAACAGCGAAAAACCAAGAACCCCCTAAGGAATGGGTGAGCCGGCAAACCGCCTGTGTCGCGAATGATGCAAGCCAAAAAGGCAACACTCATCACAATAAACATAATTACAAGTAGAGGAGGGTTGCAGGATTGAGGCCGCAAACATTGCGCGCAGTTGGTACACAGCCAACCTTGCTTTTCGCGCCGGAGCACCATGTCATTGATGAACCATGCCTTCCGAAAAGCCAATGGAAACTGGCGTTTTCCACCCAGATGACCGGCTGAAAAGCTTAAAACTTGTGGGCTTAGTGGGAACTACCACGAAACCAACTTGAAAACCAAACGCCCAAGGAAACGGACGGCCGGGAACCGAGGAACGCTCCAGTGACAAGCTTCTGGCCTGCCGGCTTCCAAGGGCAAACTGCTCAACACCGAGCAGTCGCAAAGCCCAGTTAGAAGAACAAACGCGGCGTCCATGAAAAAACACACGTTTCTTTAAAAAATAAAAATAACTTTGTCAGTAGCAAAGCGTTGCGCCCCGACATTAGTAAACCAGGCAGATTCATGCAGTGCCGATACTAGCATACCTCCCCCAAAAGTCACCAGCTGGAAATCAACAATTCCCAATCAGGGTATGAATGTTAATGAGCACCCCCCTCAATAGCGGTTGTTTTGCATGACTCTCCAATTTCACCGACTAGAACCTGTGTTTTGAGGATACAATTTTTGGTGGACTTAAAGGGAAGCGAAAAGGAATACCATGATGTACTTCTTTGTGTTTTTCCCCGGGGGGGGGGTCCCCTAACAAAAGTCACGCCGATGTGGATCTCTAGCCCTCCGTCCCCGCCCGGGCGCCAGCGTCAGCGCCCGACGCCAGCATCGCGCCGGCGCCGGCGCTACGCCAGCGGCGCCGATGCGCCGCTGCACGAGCGCGGCGAGCAACGCGAGGCCGCGGGACCAGGGGAGGAGGCAAAGACCTGAAATCCATACTGTGGATGGACGAAATCCATGCAACTCACCACGCAAGAAAGCCTGGAATGATTGGATTCCCCTGTAAATACCAACGAACAATGGTTTCAACCATGGTTTCAACTTGGTGCAGGGTTTCGTCCATCCACAGTATGACGCCATGGGTCCAAATCCAAATCGTACTCCCATTGAACATCCCAATCGCCAAGAAAAATAGACTGATATGGGTGGTGCACCTTCCCCAAAATGGTACCAATGTTTGACTCACAGCCATATGTTACCTCAAAGTGTTCAGTGGTTCTAGACCCCACCCAATGGATGCCACTTGCCACTATCGACACCTGCCGTTTTCCTCTAACTTTTTAAAGGGTGATTTTGTGTTTCGTTACTGACCATACAGGCAAATCAATCCACCCAGCCATGTTCTGAACCATGTTTTGAACCCCAGTTTTAGTCAAAAACCTGACCAAATGCCATGTTTTGGTCAATGTACGGGGCTAAATACTTGGAATGGAGGTTTGGGGTACCATGCCAAATTTACACAGGTTGGTCATTTCTCCGACCCTTGAATTTAACCCAAAGAAGGCTTGAGCCAAGGAGTTCACTGGGATAAAACGTGGTCATCAAACAATGACACCCTGTTGTGCAAACCCGGGTAGATGCCGTGGGCGCTCGAACCTTCGCTGGAACTGTCTTTTTTTGGTGAGGGGGGGAGCAAGCTCTGTATGGTTCTTTTCGGAACATGTGCAAGTCTTTGCGTCACCCTTTTCTCATCAACTGTTGGTGTCCCTTAAGGGGGCTGGGGTCTGGCGGACACCCGTGCCATTACACTGAGACATGAACGATGGCCGGCCTTGGGGATCAATCCATCAATTCCAAAAAGCCTCAGGTAACAATGTAACAAGAAGTATTTAGGATTCACTAAAAGGGCACCTAGTGTTTTCATGTGGTGGTTTCCCCCTAAAACGACACCTATTTTAGGGGTAACACCCGGTTGAGAGATTTGGGCATTCCTCATTTAAAGGTATCCTTCACTCTTCCTTGGAGCCCCCAGTGCCCAGGTTCATAGGAATTTCAAGGAGACTTGCCACCCCTAAGCCACCAGCCAAGAACCAATACGTGGCCACTATGCAAGGGCCATAATCACACAGTATCATCAGGGAGTGAAGGTTTCACGCACAAAATAGTGGGCTCTTCCCTGGGTTGCTCTCCCCCCTGAGCAAAAGGTAGATCATCTGCCCTAATGAAAAAGCAGCCCGTAAAACCCAAAGCCAATATTTTCAGGGGGGCCTTGTTTGGCCTGTATGGTCACACCGTCATCTAGATCCTCCGAGAGGCTAGAACCATTTGGTACCAACTTTTTTCTGTAGTCTATTTTAGTTGGGGAACCCTCCCAACCAAAAAAGGGGAGAGAAAGGGCACCTGGCTCGGGGACCTACTGTGGATGGACGAACTCCTGCACCACTTTGAAACCATGGTAAACCATTGTTTGTTGGTATTTGCAGGGGAATCATCATTCCAGGCTTTCTTTGGTGGTGCGAAATGGATTTCGTCCATCCACAGTAGGGCATGTTCTGGTGGGCCGGGCTGCTGCTTTGGGTTCCCACCGCGTCCCTCGGCTCCAGCGCCCAGCGCCACTGCTCCGCCCGCAGCGTCCCCAGCACGGCGTCCGCGCCCTGGATGCCGTCGACGCGGTGGGAGGTCGCGAGCTCCACGGCCCTGCGCCACCTGCGCGCGTCAAAGGGGATTCGCCGGGTTTTCCAACAGAAGGGGTGCTAACTCAGGGAGTTTGGTCGGTAAAAGGGGTGCAAACTCAGGGAGTTTGGTCAACAAAACAGTAAAACATTGTGGTTTTTGACCATGTTCCATCACAAGTCACGTCCACACCAACACGCGCTGTCTTTTACAATCTTTTCTCATGGTGTGAGTACTCATTCCAGGTTGGTTGACAGGCGAACCAAAGGGGACACCCATTTTGAGAGTTCCCAAGTTTAAGAGAAAGCCAGAACTTTCAGAATGGCAAAGGTCTGAAAGGTGAATTAAGACTGGCAGTATCCGAGTGCAAATGTGGTATCACCACTGAGTCGTCTGGATCCCGTTTGAATAGTCCAAGGTACTTCTGTCAAGCAACACGCGCGGACATTTTCAGGGCCCACCCTCCCAGCACCAGAGGAAAGGTTAGGCCATGAGCAACTGGAATCTTTTCTGAAAGCCAGGCACAACAATTTCTACAGGAATGTAGCAAAAGTCCCGCCCAAAACAAGGATTTCCCGTACAGTTTCTTGCGGCTAGTTTCGTAGAGTCTTGTATGCGGTCGTGTGGTCACCAGATTTAGATAGTGCAAGTGTTGAGTCAAGTGTTGCTTTGTCCATCGAGAGGCCCATGCAGTTTGCAAAAGGGTCTGAACGCTAGCTGCTTGCTCAAGATGTATCGTCTTGATTGTTCAGTTCTGTGCGGCAATGCCACGCAATGTCCCCCTCAAGTGCTTTCTCTACCCGTCAGTGCCCATGCATAGTCTATGGGGGAAGCACATTTTGCTTTGTGGCACAACAACACTGGCACAAAAAGGGCGACACTGAAAACACTGATGATGCAGCCGAGAGGCAATTCTGGTGATGAGAGGGATGCTTCACAGCCGCTGAGAGAGGAGGTGTAGCAGACTTGATTCGGCTCGAGCTTGTTTGCTTGCATTTGGCCCAGCAAGCAGCAAGCATCTTCCCAGAATCCATCCCTGCCACATGCAGTGAGGGCAGCCCCCATGACCACCACGTCCCTCCTGGTCGCTGCAACTCCCGTCAGCTGCCTCGCTTGTCCAAAAACTTAACGAGATCAAATCTCGACCCGACCAGGGCTCGTTTCATTTTTAGACAAGGCCAACACCCATATGTCAAGCTACTTTACTACTTGCGTGAACGGAAACCGGCACGGCTGAAGTGGGTGCTGGACAGGGATCATCAGGAAGGTTGCATCGCTTCTATTTGCTTACGCCCCCTGGAAAAGATTTTTTTAAAAAAAAGGATTCCCTGTACAACCATGCAGGAGTAAATAGAACGAATAATTGCTTCAGCAAATGGAAGTGGACCATACCATACCATTCCACACCATACCATCGCATCAGCCTCCAATTGCTTGTCTCCATATTTGTTTCAGCCAATGGAAGATCGAGTTTCGAGTTTGGGGAGGCTCTTTGTCCGGGCTGCAAGAAGCCCAAGGCAACGCGCCAGCGCACCGACTCGCACACAGAAGTCATAGCAATGGCAGAGCCCCGCTCGCGTGTTAGCCGCGAAAGCGTCAGGGCCTGCTGCCACACTCTGCCTTGGCCACGGCTGAATCCGCCACAAACAAACTTTGCAGCTTGGTGGTGGCTTGGTGATGGCTTGGTGATGGCGTTTGATTGGTTCTTCCTGGTTGCGTATTGCTGTGGTAGGTTGCGAATGGAAACAGGCACAGGTAAAGACAGTCACAGACAGGCAAAGACTGCCACACGGAAACACAGAAAGACACGAACAAAAAACGAACGAACGAACAAACAAACAAACAATCATACAAACGGACAGACTGACAGACAGTGAGACAGACACACAGACACACAGACAAACAACAAGCAAACAAACAAGCAAGCAAGCAAACAAACAAACAAACAACAAGCAAACAAACAGTCACAAGCAAATATATAGTCAAAACACACGCGCTCACACACGCAATCAAACAATCACACAAATGAACAAAGTCATAACAAGCAAACACACAAACAACAAGAAAGCACACACAAAGAGACAGAGACACAGACGGAGGCAAAGATAGACACACACACACAAAACCATACACACAAAGACGCGCACACAATGAGCAACAAAACAGCACAGAGGCACAAACAGAGGCACAAACACGCAAACATCCAGATGCGCAAACGCAGCACCACGCAAACACACACAGACAAAGAGATTCAATTGTTTGCTTCATTTCGTCTGACCAGTAAAACTTGAAGTGTAAATCCTACCCCTGCCGAGGGTTTTCGGGCATTGCAGCCACTTCTGTGCTAGCAAGCGTTCCCAAACGGCGCGATTTTCATTTTGCTTCGCAGGGGGGGCTTCCTCGGTGTCACGGTGGCAAGTCTTTGCTTTGAGCCACTGCGTGTGCACGCAGCCGTCGCCGCTGACCGGGTGAAGAAGTCCGGGGACACGCGCGTCAGCTCCATGGCCTCGGCGAGTGCCGTGCAATGTTGAGCCCAGATCGAAGTAGAACCCGCCTTGTTCTTTGGGGACGGTGTTCCCTCCAAAAGTGGTCTGAATGTCCAATTTTAAGGAGACACCCCCATTTCTGCAAAACCAACCAGGGGTTCTACGATGCGGGGTGCCCATTTCCGCTTGGGGTGGGGGGTTTCCTGAAGTGACGTGGGGGCCCCCCAAAATGCCGGATGCACCATGTTGAAAGGGTGCGGCAAGTACCGCGAGGGCCACGCAAGCATTCAAAAGGCAGACAATCTGCCTGAGGCCGGCAAGCAGAAGCTTTTGCTTCCCAGCTACAATCTGAAAATGCGATTCCAGAAGGGCGCCAGCCGGGCAACCTGCGGCATTTGCATGACAAGCCATCCATTAATCTCTGCAGAGGGTGAGCGGGACTCCTTTCCAACACGAAATCACCCAACCTGACTCCGAACCCTGGCAGCAAATTCGACTTTTTGCCAATGGAAAATCATAGCCAGCAGAAGTGAGGGCAATTGATGCACTTTGGATGGTTGATTCAGATGCCCGCCAGATTTCTAGAGGAAGTTGCGAAGTTCCCCTGTTTGGGGAAAGAAGCATCTTGGGCCGCACCTTTGAGCGGTGTCTTCCTTCCTTTGGTCAAACCGAAGTGGACACCGGCAACCTGCAGGCCTCACACCCTTCCCAGCGTTTTTTCAGCAAATGATTGCCTGAACCAGGTCAAAGCGCTACAATCAACGATGGAAGCTGTGTTCCCACATTTGCCGTGTTCAAAGTCGCCCCCATTCAGTGGTGGGTGAAGGGAACAACAAATTCCATTGTCTGACTTTGATAACCCCCAGTCAAAATAATAAACCCACTCTTGTCCAAACATGTCGTTTTTGGGCACCTTGGGATTCGGGTCAAAAGGCAACTCGCTTCAAGCTTGGGACGCGTTCGTCTCAAAGCCCAAACTAAACTGGTCGGCTTCCTTTTGGTTTCTTTTGAACTAATCCAAAAAGGATTTCCCTGCCTGTATTTCGGCAAAATGGCTGGAACACCAATTTTCCAGGCAGAAATGTGAAGGGGGGCAATTTTTCATGAGGGTAAAAACTGGCTTCGGGTTTTCCCGTTGTTTTCCATTTAAGCCACAAGGCGACCCTAGGCCCTCCCGTCGCCTTGGTGGTGTGCAGGGCTTGGGCCCAGGACAGGCCTTTGGCGCATGCGTCCGTGGCTGTGTTCCAGGACACCACGTCCTTCCGCTGTTTTGAGCCCGGAAAGAAAAAACAGGTAATAGGCCTTCGCATAGGTGTCCTTTTGGGGGAAATAGATGGATTTCCCTGGTGGGTGATTAAACCACCAGGTAAACCAGGGCCATATATTTTTCGAGCAAAACAACCAAAAAGGACGCCTATGGGCCTTCGCCTGTTCTGGCATTGCCTTGTAAATCCTGTTCTTGGGAAACTGGAAATATTGGGCATGTTGCCCAGTTTGGACCCAACAAAAGATGATCAACTGTTGGGTCCGCTAACTATAGGGAAAACCAAAAGGTAAAAGTGTTGTCTTTGGGCAAGCTTTTTTCTGGCTGCGTTTGCCTAGATCCCGCAAGAAAGGGGGACATGGGAAATGTCAAAGGGGCACTGTGGCAACGGAACTATGCAAGTATGCGTTCATTCCCATTTGCGGCCCCGAAGCGTCACAACAAGGAAGTCTTGGGCAGGCTCACACGGTTGTCGGCTGATGCATCAAAACGCTTTGACAACTGAGAACGTGGGCATACGTGGGCAGCCCCTTTACTCCGGGAACACGTCCGCGCTTGGGGGTGGGATCTTGGAATTCTATCCCCACTTGGTAAATGGGTCACATAGTCGTGGCACTACATGGGCTCGTCAGGATTTGCCCTGCTAAATTTGCTCCTGAACAAAAAGCACGTCTCTTGACATACTGTCCATAACTGGTACGCCTTGCACGCAGCATAACTTCTAACAAGACCCCGCTTCTCAGGTAGGTGGGGACGCATCCCTTCACATCTCCTCCAGCCGCAGCACGCCCACGCTTCGGCGCCAACTTCCCGCCGCATTCCCCGCGGCCGCGCGGACGACCGGGGAGGGTGCCAATCCCCGGCTGGGCGCGGCGAAGGCGAGTTGCAAGCCCCGGAGCCACGCCTTTGGACAGCTGGCAGCGCCTCAGACGAGGTCGGCCGTCTAAGCGAACGTACTGTGGATGGACGAAATCCTGCACCACCTCAGAGACCTTGGAAGGATGATTGCTCTGCAAGTACCAACAAGCAATGGTTTCCCATGGTTTTTAAGTGGTGCAGGATTTTGTTCATCCACAGTAGAGGTCGGTGAATGGGAAGAAAAACCATTGATTCAATTCGTGTGAGCTTTGCACAGCTCAAAAAGCAAAGCTGATGGAACCACACGTGAAAGCCAACCCCAACATGCACACGGACTCAAGGGGACTCAATGGCCATGGCTACATACCCCAAGAAACATCCTATGATTTATGGGATGGATATGTTGATGACCACACCCTTTTCTTTACCACAAGAAAATCACTGTTTGGAGAGGGCCCCTTCGACACACCCATCCTCATATCAAACAACAGAATTGTCACCACAATCGTGACACTTGCAGCCAGACTTCCAAAATCACTATGGTCAGGTTGAACAGTAGCCACGTCAGCGCCAATGCATCGCTGTGTTTCTAACATGGGGATGGCCCCTAAGGTTGATCGTTTCCTGTTGGCTTCCCTTCAAAGCGGTTTCAAAACAGCATCCTGACAAGCAGACGCACAAGAGCCTCTCGTTGCCCAACTTCCGCATGGCACTCCCGCAGGCAAGAGGCGAGCAGCACGGCTGATCATAAAGTTGTCCAAATCTAGGCGTCTCAACGCCATCCGCCGGCAAGTCCTGACTTGTGGTCAAGTTGCACTCCCTGGCCCCGGCGAATGAACCAAACGCGGAAAAAATCACTCCGGCCAATGCGTGCAACACTCCGACGAGTAGCAAGAGCAAACCACTTTGCAAAACCTGAAGACTAGTTTAACACAGTGCGAGGAGTAGCCGTTGTATACCTGTTGCTTCCCCTAGTTTCCGTTTGCTCTCACCTGTTTTGATTACCCACTTGCCAGCAGAAAAATGGGAAACGCCGTTACGGCCAGGGCTTGACCATTTTGTGCGTGGAAACCAAACCAAAAGGAGTTAGATGAAATCCACTCGGGCAAACTAGACCAAAGCACAAAATAAGGAATCCTCAAGTAAAGAACCTTTATCATAGAGCTTGCTTCTGGGCTGCTCTTCCGCCTTGAGCAAAAAGTCTATCACCTTCTTGTTCCATGGCAAAGCCTTCCAAAGATCCTTTTGGGGCCTTGGGCTAAAGTCACGCCCTTGAGACAGGCCATGGTTTTATTTCCCGAAGCCGTAAGCTGACCAAACTTGCCCCAACAGCTGAGACAAGGCATCCAAAGCCGTGAGCTCACCAACAAGTTTGCCCAAACAGCTGCCGTTGCCAAATCATGCAAAGGATCTCAAGTGACAGCTGCCATTGATTCGCTTGCACCGCGCTGAAGCTTGCGCCGTCGGGCAGGATCTTCATCTGGTCCATTCGCTCGAACCTCGTGTGAATTTTGTTGGGAGGGAAAGGAAGAAAGGCAGTTCTTCTGGGCATGCCATGCCATTTGCAGGTGACAGTCGGGTGACAGCAAAATAAATGTAAAGATTAGCGTGTTCTTGCTTTATGGCCACGCCATGTCCTTCTCAAGACAAGTAGGTTGGACAAATGGAAACTGGCAACCTGGGAAAAACGGAATGGACAAAGGAAAGGGCCTCGGCAAGGTCATAGGCTGGGCCAGGCAGATCGGCCATGTGGACATGGGTGTTTGAGCGTAGGGTTCCATTTCGGGGCAGACTTAAACCCAGAAATGGTTGATTTCCCCAAAGAAATCCCCTGGGTTTACGCCTGCCTGTGGGTAATCTTAAAAAAAAACACATTTTTTTGACCGGAAGTGTAGCATGGTGCACACCGTGCTTGAGCTTCATCATGCTTCATGAGTTCCCAGAATCTGGAGAAGGCCTCTCGAAGACCAGCTTCCCTTTGCCCCCGCAGGTAAGCAAAGCTCTGTCCAAGGGCCAGGTCAGACACCCTGTGAACCGGCGTGTCATAAGTGATATGGTTGGGTCCTGGGATCCAGCGGAGGTGATACTGTGCCACTTTGAAACCATGGTTGAAACCATAACTCGGTTGCTTTCTGCTCCCCTGCTAAAAGTTTAACTTTTAGTGGTTTAATGGAAAATTTGTAAGTTCAACAAGTTAAAGTCCTAACTTTAACATCCAAGCAAAATGCAGAACGTTTGTTGGCATTTACATGCAAATCATCCTTCCTGGGCTTCTCAGCTGGTGCAGGTGCACCCACCGTGCCCACGACCACATGTTCTCTGAACAGCGCGCTTTGCACTTCTCTGTTGCTTGTTGGGCAGTTCAAATTTCAAAATGGACGCTATGCCAAACCCTGGCCCATTTAAAAACATGGCCCCCTTTTTCCTTGTTCGTAACCCCAGGCTTGGGAGTCCCAAAGGCGGGGCCCCGAGCCCAGCCCAGTGGAGCTCTTCCGCCCGGCGGCAGTCCGGCGGCCTGTCGGCAGCGTGTGGTCCTCTGCAACGCACAGAGCACCGCGTTGCAGCTCCGCGTCCGTTTCGCCTCGAAGGCCGCAGAAGTGAGCTGCAGGGCATGGAGCCACGCGCCGCCTAATTCAGCTCGGGGGATCTGCTTGCGGCGTCAAGAAAAAGGGTTTTGCTTGCTGGTGCTCAGTAGGTAGAGAATGACCCGTGTTGGGAATGAACCGGAAGTGGACTCCCTGCAAGGAAACCACCATTTGTTTTATTTATTTTTAA
The DNA here is from genome assembly GCA_963377175.1 of Effrenium voratum. NCBI lineage: Eukaryota > Dinophyceae > Suessiales > Symbiodiniaceae > Effrenium > Effrenium voratum. Next base: position 348,457 of record CAUJNA010003794.1, read on the forward strand.
AGGGGTCATTCCATCATTCCCTGCTGCGCGCCAGCAAGTTCAACAAGGCAAGCGTTTGTTGGCGGAATTCTGGCAAGGAACAACTGCATGGTCCATGTTTGCTAGTACTCTTGCGGTATAATGTTGACCCAGGATTGATAAACCCGTCCCACTATTAGGGGGGTGTTCCCTCCAAAAGTGGTCTGAATCCCCACTAAAAGGGGACACCCCCCAATCAAAATCAACCAGGGGTTCTGCTTAACCCGGGGTTAACATTCAGCGGGACTTTGCCTTTCGCCAAAGGCATCCACCCGTGTGCGCCTTTGCCGCACGCTTCGAGGCTTCGCCGCACATCCGGCGCTTCCCGCCGCGCAGATGTGGCGGCCAGCTGCGCGAGAGCCCCGCGCCACTCGGCCCAAGTCTTGCGCATGGCGCCGGCGCTGAGACGGCTGCGCAGGGTATAAGAGATGCCCGCCTCTGAATGACATGACATGTTTTCTCTTCTTCTTTTTTTTTGGGGGGGGGCAACCGTAGTTTGGTGTGCCTTTGCAGGGAAACGAAAGGAATTTGCCCATCTACTGCCCACTAGAGAGAAATGCACATGAAGCAGCACAAGGAATGCAAAAAGGGCAAGGCCAGGACAGCTCCCACCTGTGTACCCTGATGCTTGCTGACCTTGCCTGATGCAACCCTGGCAAACGATACCAAGCAGCAACACCCTGGCTAGTCTTTCAACATGCTGTACAGCTCAAACCAAAACAGCTTCTAAGAGGTTTGCAACACTTGCGTTTGGCTTTTCTGAGGTTCCCAGCTTTGGAGGTTCGCATCATTTACAGTAGGAGGTTTCCATTGGAGGTTCGCATCATGTCGGCCGCACAGAACCCCCCGGCTTTTGGCTCCACAGCCTCATCAGGCAGCTCTCTACGGCGCGCAGCAGCCGTGGCAGCAGCCGCGAGCCATCGCCCGCGATCTCCGCGGCACGGCTCAGGCTGGCGACGTTGGCGGGGCCAAAGCGCGCCAGGCCCAGAGCGAGGCGCCAGCGCCTGCGCGCGCTTTCGCAAAAAGAGGCGAAGCTTCGAGTAAACTGACCAACCAGCACCCTCCAAGGGTTGTCAATTGGTACCTAAAATGGCTCACACAAGGGCACATCAAGTACAAATGGACCAGCCTTAGAGGGTGCTGGACACTGAACCCCAAAACAACCATGGTCAAATTCCAGTAAATCAGACGTGCAGGGCATCCACCCTTGAGCTTGGCGGAACCCCTCAGAGGAATATAGACCAGACTACCTCAATACAAATAATGACTTAGTATGCACGTGTTCAGTGATAATGATCAATGATGATGATGGTGATGCTGATGCTGATGGTGGTGGTGGTGATGAGGATGAGGATGAGGATGAGGATGAGGATGAGGATGAGGATGAGGATGAGGATGAGGATGAGGATGAGGATGAGGATGATCATGATGATGATGATTATTCCAGTTTGGGCTGTGTGCATGCATTCTTAGCCACATGTCCCACAGAGTCATCTATTCAACATGCCCCGCGAGCCATCATCTGGCCCAGAACGGGCTGAAACCCGTCCCCATTCCCCCAACCCCAACTTGCCACCAAATAGCTGGCAAAAACCGGACCGAGCCTTGCAGCTGCGCAAGCACTGATGACAGAGTTGTAGCCAATCCTGACTTGTCCAAAGGACCTCAAAACAAAAAAGGCCCGTGCTTTTGAGGCCATGACTGAAGCTCCGTGTCCAAAGGACCTCACAAAATCAAAAAAAGGCGCGTGCTTTTAAAACCATGACTGCAAATTCCTGACCAAAACAGCACCAAAACTCGCCGAGCATCTCATCAGTGCTTGCTGCCAGCGCCGGCATCTGGCGGAGCAGCCGCAGGCTCTGAGCCCAACAGGTGCCTGGAATTTGGCTAGGGTTGCCTCGGGAATGGAATGAATTATCTCTCTACAGGACATCTTTCTGAGTCGCAATCGAAACCTGGTACAAAAATGGTGAGCCCAGAACCATGTAGACACTTAGAAAGGCGGCCACCACTATTTCGGGCTGGGACTGCCCCTTACTAACCTTCATCTACCCGGGTTTTGATTGTGGCTCATCTCATGATCAATAAGATTAATAGCTAAGAGTTAGCTAAGATTATATTCATTAACACTACAATTATCAACAGGTAAGAAACCATAGGGAAACCAGATCTTAATTAACTCAAACTTCGGCGCAAAGCGTCTGCCCTCTTGTTGCCCACTTTACACACCCCAAAGGTTGGCTCTCACATGGGGACAAACCAATGTGCTCGAATACGGCCACAAGGCGGCTAACATGAAATTGTGAAAGTGCACGGGAACCATTTCTGGAGGAAGGTCGTCCAAAGGGACTCTGTGCACTTCCATGTTTGGTCGGCTAACGACATCTCACATGCCATTTCTGGGTGTGTCCTTTTTAGCAGACCCCAAAACATGTGGTTGCTCCCAAAGGTTGACTACACCAAGGGCCAGCCATGTCGCCTCATGGAAAGTGTCAAGAGGGCTTGCAGTTCCAGGGGTCGCCAAAAGCGCTGATTTTGTGCCAAGGGAGGCGGGGCCCTGGGGTAGCCATGGACACTCGAAGGCAGCATATGCGGCCCCAACAACCTACCGAAAACGGGTGCAAAATGAACCAGCGGGCTCAAACCCTCCCTTTTTTTCTCTAAATCAAGTTTCCGGTTTTTGGGGTTTGTGCGGGTGGCTTCCCATTTGCCCTCTGGAAGAATCAGTTCTCAATTCCACAATGCAAACCAGCAATTAGGGCCTTTTGTTCGGGGAAAAAGCGCCAGCTTCCAAACTCGAGGGCTCCGTTCTCGGTCATCTGAGCCGACGTTTGTTGGCTCCGCCTCGCTCGCAGGCGGTGATTCTGGCATTCACCTGAAAACGCAACGAAACGACTGCGCTGCAACTCAGCTGTCCAACTGGACACCCAGAGCGGGATCCCAAGCATGCCTGGAGGATCAAACACCCTATGGCACATCAGGGATCGCAACGTCTCACAATCATGTAAAGTTCGGGCTTGAGCCAAAAGAACCATACTAATCCGAGGAACCCCACTGAAATGCACTCATTCCCCACTGGTCAGCCTGGTCCTCGGCAAGAATCCAAAGTTGACATGAGTTCGATCATGGACCAACGGAGCTACTCATTCACGGCATTTCATGCGTTTCCTCGGTGAGGCGCTTGAAGCTACGGCCTCACACTGGCCCTTGGCCAAGGGAGCAGGATGGTTCACGGGCGCCCCGCTCAAATGGATGAAGGTGGGCTGTCCAGCTGAGGTGGTGCTGAGATTCCCGGAGCCTGAGAGAGCGCCTAGGAAGGAGAAGTGACAAAAAGATCCCCAGCCCAGTCCAAAGAAGAAGGGGAGGAAGTCCTGAACAACCAGGATGCAGTTACCAAAGCGCAAGGCCGGCCTTGTCAAAACCAGTACTTCGCTTTTGTTGAAAGTCTGACGTGCAGCCAGCGTGTTTCGCCTTTGTTGGTCCAACACCTGAAGACGAGTTGCCAATTCCGCGCATTAACTACCTCCTCACTTCATGCATCCCTTTTACCACTTCAGGTACCGGCTTTGCGCGCCGTTCCAGCCCCCGCCAGCTCGTGGCACCCAGGCGCCGTCTGCTGCGCATCGTGGCCTAGTGCCCATCTCCAGTGACTGAAATGGCCCAACGCGCTGGTCGCAGCGACTGCGCCGGACGCATCTGGCAAAACGCCCCGCGCGGCTACCTTGGATTGAGACCACGAGCACGGTCAAACGAAGGGGGTCAGGCTTGGAATAACCTGTTGGAACTTTGGGGGATTCTTTCAAGTTGCCCTGTGAGATCCGGGGCAGCCGCCGGAAGATATGAAAACGAGGAAGCGCGCACAAAAACCGGAAGCATGCCAGCAGCAGCCCAACGATGATTCTCGCGTGGATGCCCAGGTCGGTCGCATCTCAAATATGTGTCATAATCTCTAATATGCTGCATGTGCTGCACAAACTCCAAGCCGTAATGAATTAGCCAAATCCAAAAATTGAAAAGAACGCATTAATTACTTTAGAGATGCTTTGGACCTGATGCCGACCAAATAAAATTATATGGCAGGTGTAGGACCCTCCACCCCGCCCCCCATCAAATGCGGGCTCAAGGCACAGCCTGCAAAAGGGCCAGGCAACATTGCCATCCGCTTGCTTCCTGGCAGAGCTCCACGGCAAAACCAGCTCTGGGTGCTTTCTGAGGTCAAACAAATCTGCAAACAAAACTCTCCATTCACATTGGCCCATCCGGTTTCCTCTCATTGCGTTGGTTGTCGCACCCGTTGCGCCCTGGACCTCACTAAAACCCAAAGCCCAAAGCCTATAGACGGTTCACAAGCAAAAAGGACAACCAGGGTCCCCTACAAGAAGACACACTCAAATCTTGTTGTTGTTTTTTTGGGGGGGGGGGATTCAATCGAAAAACGCCAGGAAAACCGCTGCAACCTGTTCGGGGTCCCAAAAAAAAGTCCCCCCCAAACAAAAACAACAAAAAACAACTCCCCCTCCCAAAAAAAAGGGACAGAAACACAAAAGAACATTGGCCCTTGAGCCGGGTCCTCCACCGCCTTCAGCACCGCCCCCAAGCAGATCCGATCCACGCGCACAGATCCACGACCCATGGCGCGCAGCAGCTGCACAGAAATCCTCCCAAGCGCCGGCGTCCCGGGTTTTTCCCCGGGTCTGATGCGTCCTGTTGGGAGAATGGCTGTGGGTCAAAGCCCTGTATTTCTGGTGAACCTTCAAAATAGGTGGTGCATGCCCTAAAATGGAGCGTGGAACACGTCAACACATCACATGAATTCCGCAAATTCCTGCAGGGCGAGCCAGGAGGGGATGCCTTATATTTGGCACCTAGGTCGGGTGGGTGCCATTTGTAGTAGGGATATTTATTTAATGCTCAGGCTTGGTAAAAGCAGAACCCCCTCAACACATCACCTTCTGTTGCAAAAGGTGCCTGTTGCCACAGTCTGTGACTACTGATCATGTGACCGGAAAGAGGGTCCACCTGAGACGATCATCAATTTGCCGGGTGCAACCCTAAATTTGTTCACGACACATTTCTCCAGCCTCCAAAAAAAAGTGCCTTTCTTCCCTTACTCAGATTCACATGGAACCTAAGAAGGGGTCTGCGAGAAGGAGAATCCCTCTACAACGGATGATGTGTTTTAGGGTCTGATTAATGGGGGAAGGTCCCCTTTTAGCGGAACACCACCATTATTAATAGTGTGCTTTTTGATGTTTTGGGTAGAAATAGATGGCCCTGGTGAGCATGATTGTTTCTTCATTTGGGCCATCAATCTTCCTTAACCTCCATTTGCTTAAGAATATTTATTATTTTCCCTTGTTGGTTTACAATGAATTCATCGCTACTGGACATATGTGTTTTTCCTGGGGCCTTAACCAGATGGAAGAAATGGTGGTTTCCCTTTGGCTTCCCTTTAAAGAACCCCTCTGGAACCCTCCAGCATCCTCCCTGACTGCCCCAAACCACCCTTATCGCCTATCTGACAGCTTCCTGACAGCTAAAGGACATAAATTTGGCCATTTGTCATGACCCCACTGTGTCCAGAAAAAAGGGCGTTTTTCATAATTTCTACGGCGAAGCCATAGAAAGGGGACCAAATCCTTGCGCAACCCAGGGTAAGGATTAAGGACTAAATACCTTTGAACAGCCCAAGAAAAGGCAAGCATTTTCTTTTTGTTCAAATGGACGCTGCCACCTTTTGCCAGGTTGCTCTTGGCTGAGCAAAAGGCCGCTCAGCATTTGTAGGTTTAATGTGAACCCCGCTTATTTCCAGCCCTTTTCGGGCGATTCGGGGTCGAAGCGGAAAATGACCAGCTATGTACCGAAACAGATGCCACCTTCCCGAATAAATTGGCCAAGCAGAGTTCAAAAACGATTTCCTATTTTCCACTAAAACGTACTTGTTTTTGCCGAAGAACGTGAGTCCAGTCCGAAACGGAACCCGAGTGCGGACCCCATGACTTTTGCCCCATCCTCCAGCGGCAATCTGCCGCCAGGGTGTAGGAGATGGCCTTCGGACCGGTGAGCCGCGTCAAAATGCCCAGGGGCACTTGCCACATAGAACTCCTCCGGGCCGATGAAAGTCTTCTTGATGGAAAGCCGACCCGCATGGAGATACAACCACTATTATTCAACGTATAAAACCATCAAGCAAGGGTTCATATATATATATATATATACATATATATATATATATACATATATATATATATATGTATATATATGTACGAATGTCGAAACAATGAATATATCTATATGTATCTGCAAATATATAGATATGGGTCCCCCCCAACTCGCATGGATCCACCTCTGTCCCATTTCTGAGCTGAAGTTTGGTCAGAAGGTTAGATGTATATATATATATATATATGTATATGTATATATGTGTACACCCTCATGCCCCTTTTTCCAACACGGACTTTGTCTGAAACAACACAGTTATACGCAGGTCAACCTCGCCCATTTTACAAGGGACATGCAAAGGATGGGAGCGCGACCTCTGGGGAATTGCTTGTATCACCAGGACGCAACAGTTGGCTTTCTGCTCATGTTCATTAGGGAAACGGCGCCACATGGTCACGTCTGAGCCACGCGAACAAGTCAATGGCCCAAGATCAGTCTTTCCGGCGGCCGCCATGCACGCATTCGCCACCGCCCGGTGGTTCTTGGACAAAGGCCGCAGCGGGGCGGCAAGCAAAGCTGCCCGGCGCCAGTAGTTGCGGCAAGCGTGGACTAGTGCACTTTGGGCTACCTGCACATGGTGCCAGATTTGGCCAAGGGGTTCAGGCAAATGGAGGTAAGTGGCATGAAAGTGCTGTTTTTCGTGCAAATGATTTGGCCTTACTTCCCTGAGGGAGCTGTGAGTACAAGGTTGGGTCCCCCACCACAGACCGGAGACTAAAGAGAAAAACCGGGAGTCTGGGTAGGAGGGGGGGCGGCACAATGGAAAATCGAGTTCTTGCCTTTTCCATCAAGCTTACACCAACCCTCCAAGCAAATAAATTTCTGCCTCAAATGATTGGGTGGCCACGTAGGGGTGATTTCTGCTACACGCACAGGATATCCCCAGGTGTCTGTTTGAAAACATAGATGGGTCCAAACTGCGGGCAGCTAAACTTACCCATTTTCTCTGCCACAACCCTTGGTGCCATGTCCTGTAAGCACTCGCCCGGCCTCACTGGCAGGGCCATTTCTGCAGAGGCCGCACGCCCTATGCCACGCAGCCGCGTTCGCGCAAGACTTCACCTGACTGCGCATTTCCCAGAGAAGATCTACCAAAGCCTACCCCAGGCCAAACGAGGCACGCACCCCCATGCCTTACGAGAGAGCACACATCTCATGTTTGCCTGAAGGCCGGCAACTTATTCTAACCTTTTGGAGCTTAACCATTCGACAACTCCCACAAGATCTAGGGGCGGCTTGGATCCTCCAAAGGCAAGCAGCGGCCGTGCTGAGCGAGTAGGTGTCCCGGCGAAGCGCCCAAATCTCGAAGCGCGACATCAGGCACAGCACCTCCAAAAATGCCGCGCCCGATAGAACAAACATGCACGACTGTGGCCGACAGCAACGCCGGCACGACTATGCCAAGCATGGGATTTGCCTGGGCTCAAACCGAGCAGGAGGTTTGCAGTGCTGGTTTAGGGTATGTATGTGTCACCCCAAACCTGTTTACTTCCCCTCAACACGAACCACAAAATAAGCCCCCCCCTCAAACAAAAAAACTGCCTGGTGCCACGCGTTCTGCGAGGCCACGTTCAGGCTGCAGGAGTCGAGGCGTACACTGCTGCTGGCGAAAACGGCCAGCGAGCGCCGTGCCAATTGCCATTGGCCAGATTTCACCTTGCAATGCGTGTGGTTTTAAGGGAAAACAAGAGGAAAACCCAATTTTGGTGGTGAGGGTAGTTGTTTGAAGGAAAGTCTATGGAAACCTCAAGGGGCCATTATGACGACACATACTACGTACCCACGCAGCCTTGCGCAATGGTTGACTCCCCTTTTTCAAGAACCCTCCAACATACCGCTTGAGCATCTCTTTTTTCGAGGTCCTAGGGGGTTGGTTTAAATGAAAGCCAACGCAAAACCACAGTTTGTGGGGTGCCCTAAACAAAGACACACCCAATCTCCACAAAGGATTTTTACTGAGCACGTTTGGGCCTTGGGCCTACTCCTCGGTGATCTGTCGCCGGTTGCAGCCACAGGAGCGCAGAAGGACATCGCATGTTTAAAGGCGTGCCTTTGCCTCATCCTTTTCTGGGCTGCCCTCAGATCCCTCGCTATAAAGTAACTTGTAGTGGGTTAAATGGAAACTGCCACTAAACACTATAAAAGGCTAAGGGGATGGCTGGGAGCCACCAAGTTTTGCTGTGGCCAGTGGTTTAACAGTACGGTTGATTGGATGCCGTTTGCTTCTGTCCTGTTCATTCGTCGCCGATTGAACTGCAACCCTAGCCTTGGTTGAAGTGTCTAGGTACCCCAAGCTGTCATCTTCTGCAAACCGGATTTTTGCTGTTTGCCACCCCATTCGAGGTCCCGTGCTGCCACGCAAGGCTTATCTTCGCAAACATTTGCCTTGTTGCTTTCCCTTGGAAGCACGACTCTTGACAGCTGTCCGACTGTTGAGGGCTAAGCAAAAGAAAAACATTTCCAGACATGAAGAGCCGGGACCCGTTTTGTTCCCAACCACAATTTATAATGGTCCAAGGAACAGGCGATTGTGGGTTGAAACACGCCCCCATGAAGAACCCACAGCATCCCGCGGCCGCCGCAGCCGCGGCCTGCGCAGACAGCACCGCATTGAGCCGCTCGGCGGCGCTCACGCGGAAGGAGGCCAGGCGACGAATCAGGTCCGAAGCCATGGCTCCATGCGCTGAAGCGAACGGGTTTGCGTCAAAGGGAATCCCTGCTTTGACACAACGATTCCCTGTTTTACGGGTTTGTTTTGGTTTCCCTGTAAAACTATCCGCCAAAAGGTGCACCAAAAAAAAGAGGCACAACCAGCTCTAAGCTGGGCTGTGCAAGGCGCGGCTGCAAACATGATCGTAGAATGCCGTAAGAGTTGTACGGGTCTTACGGGTCAGCCGGAAACAAAAAACGAAATGAGTTTGCCTGAGTGGATAGGATTGATGGAAGTATGTTCAAAATGAGTGACCCTCTGTAGCGGAGTGCAAGCCATAATGAATGCAAATGTTAGCCGTTGCATGCCGGAACCACACATGAAACACTAGACCACCATTTATGAAAAGCTCTCTGCCAAGGCGACCAAAGTACCCTCACACTCTGCACCAAACTCTACTTGCTCCATTTAGGCAAAATATGGGAATCGAAGCAAACAGCAAGAATTGCACAAATGCATGCTTCAAACACACACCCAAATATATATATATATATATGTATGTATATATATTTATGTATATATGAATGTGTATATATATACATATACATATACGTGTATATATATATACACACATACACACATATATACACATACATGTATATACATGTGTGAACAAGTACATGTATATATATATATATGCATAAACGCGCCATCTTTGCTCCAGCCGCTTCTGGCCAGCGCTTCTGCGCCCAGCGCCCCCAGCTCCGCCAGCTTCCGCGGCAGCGGCAGCGGCTGTCGCGCCAGGTTGGCGGCCAAAGCGCAGCTGGCGATGTCCAGCTGCGCCATGTCCTGGGGGCTGGGGGCTGGAGGGGGGGAAGGGGCCGAATAAACCTTAATACTATGAATAGGGCCTTACTGAGGCTATTCAGGGCTTAATGAAGGTTTTTTTGGGCTCCCCCCGCCCCCATGAACGTTGACTTTTCGTGGGGTCACTGGGTTTCCCCGAATCAAAAGTCGATCAATTTACCGGTGGTTTGGAATTAAAACTGACTGTGGATATCAAATTCGCAGCACGAAATGCAACCATGGTTGAAACCATAACGTTTGCTAGTATTTACAGGGGGGTCACAATTCCAGGGTTTCAAATGTGGTGCGAGCCCCGAATCCAAAGTTGATCAATATAATGGTGTCCATTGGAACGATCGCCACTTTTTGAGGTTCCAAACAGGGAAATGGAAGAAACCCTGCTCTACTTGGTGAATCTGCAACCCTCCGGCTAACTAGAAGTTAAATATCCCTGACACTCCAACCCTGTTCTCTGTGCATAGTTGCCGAATCGAGCAGTTTTTTGAGGGTATATGTTAAACCTGTTCAGAGAGCATGGTTTGTCGAACCTGGGTTTGTCGGACAGGGGCATGGAGACACTGCATGTGGCATGGGCTCGATTTGTCATCATGAGCATGGTTGACAGCATGGAATTGCATGGCATGATACCTCATGAGAACTGAAAATGCATGAGCAATGCCATGATGCAACAAATCAACTGCCAAGCATGATCAACATGTGTGGAAGCATCATGGATTCAAACATGTTGCATGACCCAGCATTGCCATGGTGAGCTGGGATGCTCTTTGCCAGGCTGAACTGCCTGGGCCTCATGCATGTGCATGTGCACCCATGCTGAAAGAAACATGCCAACCGCTGCTCAGGCAAGAGGATTCATGAACAAATTGCACAAGAAGCTGGCCAAGGATCCGAGCGTGCCCTTTGCATGTCATGTCATGTATGTTGTGCTTCCCACTCATGGTCTCTCATGTCCCCTGGCGCCATCGCAGCTTTTGTTTCCACAAGCGTTGCAGCTCTTTGCTGTGACCTGGGGCGATGGATCATGAGAAGGCACATGCCCAGGGTGTTCCAAGGCATGTTTCAAGGCTTGTTGTTGGGCTGATTGTCAGGCTGATGAAATGAGGTGGCTCCTGAAGGCTGGGTTTCTAAATAGTTGATGTTATTCCTTAGTGGTGATGATGGTCTATCCTGCTGCCAGGATGTGGTCAGCTCTTTCCTGTTGGAGAAGGACCGCATCCAGCAGATCAGGCAGAAGGCGTGGCGCAGTTGGGTTGACCCCTGCATAACATGTAATTGCTATTGTGTGCCAGAAGCTGGAATGGCATTCCATGGTGGGTGATGGCCAGAACACGGAGTCGGTTGCTTGCTTAGTGTGTGTGTGTTGTGCATATGTGGCATAGGTTAGGCTTGCATGCTGTTGGTGTGACTTAGGTTGAGGCCAATTTTGAGTTTCTCGCCCTGTTTTTCGCCACGTTCGCCCCTCTGGGGATTCCGAAATTGAACATCTTCAAGGAGCAACAGCTTGTTTGACATGTGAACTTTCTCAGTTTGTTGTTTGCAAGGAGGTGGTCAACGAGGTGAACTCCACCTACATGCTGGTGACAGGGTCTGACATAAAGAAGAAGCACTTGAAGGACCTCATGTTGGCCTGGCAACACATGATGATGTTTGATGCCCCCTGCAACTTGCGACTTGCAGGATTGGGTCCGCTTGACAGCTGGCCAGCTTCGGATGCTGTGCATGCACATGGTGAGCTTGTACAAAACAGCTCCAACAAAATCCAGGCCTGCCACACATGTGTATGTGTGCAACTCATCATTTGGTTGAACTGGTCAGGAAGGACGCTGTGCAAGCTGTGAAGGACATCATTGCCATGTCGTTGGAGGAAGCTGGTCAGGGCCTCATTCACAAGTCACACATGCAACTCATGTTCATGTTGCCCTCTAGGTGAGAAGGACATTTTGCTGGAGCGGCTGGTCAAGTCAGCCCAGCAGAATCTAAACTGGTCAAAGGTGCTAGGTTGGCAATGTTTGTGTCTCATGGACAGCCCAACTGCAAGCCCTACTGCCAGCCCGGCTGCAAGCCCAACCGCAAGCCCAGTTCGGCTCCAAGTATCCATGCATGTGGCACAACTTGTTGGTGCGACACAACTTGTTGGTGCGACACAACTGCATGGTCAACAAACCTTTGAACTCACTTTGCAGCCTTGCAGGAAGGTCAGCCTTTGTTGTTTCTCACCTTGTGCTGAGGTACTGGCTGCTGCTGATCCTCCTGATCATGATGTGCCAGATGCCATGGCCTTGGTGTGTTGAAACAGTTTGCGCTTGCCATCAAGCATGCAACCTGCGCAAAATGCTTTCAACCTCCTTGCAAGTTTGTCATGCTGAGTCAAAAGAACATGCTGACTGCACTCAATCGGTTTTGACTGCATGGCACCATGACTTGCTTTGACAACATGTGAGTGCATGTGTGCATGTACAGTTTGCAGCTTGGCCAACATGCATGTGCTGAGGTCACGACTGCAGAGCCAAGTGGCGAAGCAGTTCAAGCAGGCACCGCCGGCAGGCAATCAAGGACTGATTGCATATGTCAAAATTAATGCAAACACCTCTTAAAGTGTTTCAGTCATTTTATCAGACAGGACAGGAAGCCCATTGTTCCAAGCCCTTTGGCCCTCAATGATGAGCTGCAAGCTCAGCTAGATGATATGGTGGATAAGATGGCTGCAGATGAAGTTGATGAAGATGCGCTTGAAGCGCAAAAGAAGGCTGATCAATCTGCATGTGTTGCTGTGACATGCACATGTTGTTAGACCACATGGTTGACATGTCATGCATGTAGGTGAAAGCAGCAGCAAAGCAAGCCGCGAAGCGAGCACATGCTGACTTTGAAGGTGTGGATGAGGATTGCCCGCAGAAGAAAAAACCACGTGCCAAAGCAAAAGCAAAAGCAACTGCACATGCAGAGGCTACACAGCTGCAAGCAGCAATGCCGAAAGTGGCAAAGCCGAAAGCAACAAAGCCGAAAGCAGCACCCAAATCAAAAAGCAAGCTGAAGGGTAAACAAGATGATGGGGAGGAGCAAGCAGCTGATCCCAGCAGTGGCTCCCAAGCACGTGCTGCAAGGCCTAGGGCAGAACATGGGATGAGGCGCTGGGTTAAACCTACAATGTACCCACAAAGGTACTCATGGGGGCATGTGTGTGCATGCATGAAGACATGTGGCATGTAGCACTCAGATAGTCAACAACAATGTCCAAGCATGTGAGTACTGAGTTTTGTGCACAGGTGAAACCTGAGCTGGAGGAAGCTGGCATTCCGCTCCCACCTTCAGAGGTGCCGATCCACTTGAGGACCTCGTACACCATCTACCCTGAGTCAGGGTCCAGCATAGGCGTGCTTTTCAAGGTGGATCAGCTTTATGTGAACAGGGTGATGAATTTGCCCCTTGCAGCATCCCGCGCCAGCCCTGGTGTAAACTCAAAGGGTGGTGTGACAATTAGCATCCGCAAATGTGGTGGCTGGAAAGATTCATACAGCCTAGCAGTTGCATTGGCTAACCCACCAACGGGGGCTGAGTGATTGTGACACTCGTGGATGGTTGGCTGGGAGGAGAAAGTCCATGTGTGCTGCAACTCAAGCCATGTCCATCATGTGCACTGGAAGTTTGCAAGCAGTTTGCATGTGGTTGTGAGCATGATCAATTGTCCTCATGTCCAGCAATTTTTGGCTTGATTCATTTTAGCCAGTTGTTTTGCTGGGTGGCTGCTAGCTGTCCATCATGAAGAAAGGTGCTGGCCTGTGGCTCTCTGCCAATGCGGTCACATCATTGCTGTTGTTGGGGCTGCCTCCGGTAATGAGCCTTGTCACAATGTGAGGCTACAGGTCGAGTGTCACACATGTCACATGCTACTGGGACACATATGGTGATTGGAACACTTGCTGTAGGATCCATGCAGCTGACTTCATCAGCCAAATGGGTGATGACATGACCAAGCAGGGGCATCGTGATGCAGCCGAGTGGCAGCGTGTCCGGGCCTTATGACTTACCAAGCAACAAGGTGCACATGTGGTTAAACATGAAGATGGCCACACACAAATCAGAACAATGCGAAACATGTGAAAAGGGGTGTGTGGACACGGGATTCCGGGATGTGTTCTTGTGTGCTGAGTCTCTCGACCTATTTGAGCTCTTTAGTGGACATGCTGCTATCGTGAAGGCATTTCGCCAGGGGCTTGGAAAATCAGCTGTTTCAGTCACACCTACTTGCTACTTGGACTGAACACTTCCCTGCTGACACCCTGCCTTTGAGGTCGTCGCAAATGCCACGCGCTGCGGCCTTGGTTGTGTGAGCTCTGGAGCGCACAGCATGAATTGCAAGTGGCTATATGGAACATGGTGTGAGTGGGCACCATGTTGCATTTAGCCAGAGGGGTGTGTTACATGTTTTGAGCTTTAGTCATGAGTGCCATTCTCTGGAGGCAACATTTTGATCGGGCGGACTGCCCGGAGTCCAAAGACTTCCTGACAGTTCAGGGATTTCTTGGGGCGCTCCGACAAACTCTGAGACTCAAGCCTGATGCGTTGATGTGGTGTGGAATACCTTGTGGAGGGAACCCTAGCTGGCACTTAGTACATGTACTTGGTCATGTGTGCATGGCAACTCATGAACATGTTGTGTTGAGTTTTGCCATGCCCAGGTATATCTTCCTCTCCCTGGGCTGCACAAAAAGAACGAAGCAGGCGTTATATGGTGACATGTCCTCCTTGTTCACGCAGCTTAGCAATCGGCTTGCAGCCAGAGCTGCAATGCTGCTCTTGATTTGCTGGATCCGTGATGCCACATTTGTCGTGCTTTGATTGCAAGTACTTGTAGCATTAATGTGTGTGTGTGGTCTGAACAGATGTTGTGTGTCTTGTTGTAGCTGCTTGCAAGGTGGAGCAGCCAGGAAGCTCCCGTCTTGGCTGGCTACCGGAGTTTGAATTTCTGTGCTCGACCGCGGCCAAGTTCCACAAAAGGTTGTCAAGCCCTCAGCTTACCAGTTGTTGTGCTGTATGGTCATGGTGTGGATCAGCTGCCAATTGGTCAAGCCAAAGCCATGCTGCTGAGTTGGCTTGGGTACTACAAGCACTTCTGCCCGAAGAGGATGCAGGTGTGGGCATCCATGTCGGAGCCACAGTTGACCCTGTCTCCATGCCACATGCATGTGCATTAAGTCCATTCAAACATGCCCATGCAAGCATGTACTCAGACCATGGATTGATGGCCTCTACAACTGCAAGCTCCCACATGCCCTGACTGATGAGATGAAGAATGACCCCCGCAACAGCAAGGTTGTCAAAAAGACCATTCTGAAGAGTGGGAAAGTGTCAGTGCATGCCCCTCAGCATGTGGCAAATGCATTGCAGTGGTGATTTCTGATCATGCACCTTTAAACTTATAACACACACATGATGCTTGCCAAGGTCAGGGGGCAAATGCCTTCGTGAAAGTGGTGCCTATCCACCACTCTTTGGTGCGACCATTGCTGGCTTATATCTTGAATGGCGGAGTGTAACTTGCAATAACTTGCGAGAGCTTGACATGATTGCCTCTTGGGATGTACATGGGTTCATGATGCGCCCAGGCACCTGCTGCAGCTCGCTTGGCATGTCGGCGGCCATCTCTCAACAAGATCCTGGCTAATGCAACTTGTCAGCAATAACAGTGCTCACAAACGCATGGAGTGGCAAGCCTTGTGGCCTCATCATGCACATGTGAACCATGCATGTTTGCCAAATGGTCTTGCAACTGGTCATGTCATGTGTGAGCCTGGAAATCAAGTGTGAAATGCTGCAGAGTTTGCAAGCCAAGCTGAGCATCCATGCATATGTGTGAGTGCGTTGACATGCATGAGCAACTTGCAATTCTCGGCAACCAGCTTGCATGTGCCCTGCACTTGTACTTGGGGCCCTCTTGTGGGACATTTGGACAACATGGCAGAAAGCCAGCAAATCAATGGCACATGGGTGTGGGCCTTCGTCCCGCTGTCGGAGATGCAGGAAGATCCATCGTCCTCGGCTCGTGGACGTGAGGATGGCTACATGCAGGGGTACTCCAAAGGCCTGCGAAAAGGGAGCTACCGAAGGGGGCTCTCAGATGGCATGGAGCGTGGCCTGAGGATCGTGCCGCCGCCGCCGCCGGTCACAGGGGAGGAGGATGCTGGAAGTACATGCTCTCGACCTGAACAGAAAGGCAGCCGTATGGGCAAGGGTCGTGGCAAGCCAAAGTCGAAGGGGGGCAAGAACAAGGGCAAGTTCAAGGGGCATCATGGAAAAGGAAAGCGCCCACAGCCCAAGGAGATGCCGAGAAAGAAGCAACGCAGGGCCCCACAAGATGGAGACATTCTCATTGTGGAGGAGCCGGAGGGGGAGGAAGACATTGAGCAGTTTGAGGGTGAGGACTGGAGAGTTTTGGGTTCGAGATCATGATGCTGAAGAAGAAGCTGACCGCTACAATGATGAGGGAGAGGCGGCAGATGATGCTGAGTGGAGTCGTTTGCTTCTTCGCTGAGTAGCCATCGCAAGGCACTGCCCACATGTGACCCATGAATCCTTGCTTTCACCATGCAACCAAGCTGAATAGACTGGCACCAGTTTGCAGTACATCTTACCATGCACTTGGGCAGTGCTGCATTGGTGGCAACTCGGCTCATCATGAATGCAACGTGGAGTTTGGGGCATTGATCAGCCAATAAGGATGCCTAAACTCAAACATGTTCGAAGTATTGAGTGACATTTGAGATCAATGCTCCTTTGGCTTGATGCCAACATGAATGGTCGTGCGTGGTGCTGCATGGCGAACTTAATGGTGCCACATGAAAGCTCTGGGTCACTGCGCCCACAATGCAACTGCTGTGCAAAATGCTATGAGTGGTAGCGCTGGTTGCTTTCAGCTTTGCATCACAAAGATATCCGAGATAAGTACATCATGGTGTACCAAGAACATGGGGTGTCCCTCTTTGCTGTCAAGCAACCTGACATACATGCTAGTGCGGTGCACTGCCGTGCTGATCACAAGCAATGGGCAGTGCATTTTTAGCACCTTATGATTCTCACCGTGTGTGCGCCTGGAGAAAAAGCTTACCCTGCAGTACCAGTGCTACTGCTGCATGATTCATGTGCTACAGATTGTTCAAGTTCTTCTGACTGCACTGTTGGCAATGTTGATGTGTGATGTGTGCATGCGTTGTCCATCCCAGGCACCTGCTTCGCCTCCGAACTGGGAGAGCCTCGCTCAGCTGGATGACCTCCGTGAGTTCCTGAGGCGCCAGGCCAGTGACGGCAAATGGAGGCCAAGGGTTGGGCTTGATTTGTGAAGCACTCGAGCTTCATGTTCAAGGGGCAAACAAAATCAAACAAGTACAAGTCTTTGGATCATCTCACTGCCTTCAATGCTCTTGTGTGAATTCATCAATTACATGTGATGGGTAATTAGCTGTCCAGAAGGACAAGGCAACCGAGTGTGGCTTGGCCACACATGCATGTGGCACATGGGGCTGGCATAAAAAAAACGGTGATGTGCACTTGCATGTTTGCACATGCCATGCAGATTGTGAGATTGTGGATTGCTTGCAAGTGAACATGCATCATGTGGCAAGAGTATTCTCGCAACTGTTGGTATTGCTAGGCCTAGTTGCCTCCAACTTGCAACATGTGCGGAATTGACTGGCGTGAAAGTGCGTGAAACTGCGTGAAATGTTGTCGAAAACATGTTCCTGTTTCAGAGTTTGTCGAAAAAAACGTGAAACTGCGTGAAAGTGCGTGAAAGTGTGTGAGACCTGCAGCACTGGCTGCCAGGCATCCTTGGGTGGCGAATCATGGCTGACAGTAAGTTTGCTGATCTGAAGTTGGCAGCCTTGCAACAAGCAGCAGCACGGCGTGAGCGCCATCAGGCTGCGAAGCGCAAGCATGTGCCAACTGGGCAAACACCGCCTTCGCAAAAAATGGGCAAAGGAGAGACTGTTGATGATCATACAACCCCTGGTACTGCTTCAAGCACATTGCCACGAAAGCTCAGCTTTTCAGGAGTGCAATCGGACATGCATTGTTGACACATGTGTGCTGAATCATGAGCAACATGTGTGTGGCGCAGGAGCTGATGAAGATGATTCTACATGCCATCGTATTGACTCCTTGCCTACACTGATGCTGGGTGACGATGATGAACACCAGGCACTGCTGTGTTGATCTGCAAGCTTGCAACCCTGTTTGGCATTGTCTTCAGCCAATTGCTGACAACATGAGTCCTGAACTCTCAATGGCTTTGTTGAGGCAGTGGCGTCTGATCCAGCTTTGCCACCATCAGCTCCGGCAGATCCAGTGCCAGTGCCTGCGAGCAGTTCTTTTGATGACTTTGTCAAGCACTTCAACTTGAAGGTGCTGCAAGTAAACTCATGTTTGTTGTGTTGGCCACATGCAGTCTGTGCAAGTCAAACATGCATGTGTATTCAATCTTGAGAGTCTTGGTCAAATTTGGGGTTTTGCCCGAAAACACCAAAGCATTGCATTGTTCAGAACCTGCAGTACCATGTGTTGATTTGCTGCCAGGTTGATGGCACCAATGCAGGAGCCATCATGACCATGTTTGAGAGCTGGAAGCAGGTGCACAGCAGCACTGGCGATTTGAAGCCAGTTGCTGATGACAAGAAGGTTGTGGTGCGTCCATTGCCATCCCCTGCCCGGGTTCCCTTTGTGCAACCACATGCCAAGCCTGCTAGCAAGAAGGCTGCCAAAAAAGTGGATGAGCCCTTGCCACCTTTCACAACCCCGACACCGCATGATGTGAACATGTTCTTTCACAAGTGCAAGTCAACCTCGACCACTACATTGGCTACAGAGGCTCATGATCATGATGCAGAAACTCAGGCAGCTGACACCATGCTTGACACATTCTTGGAGGCCACCTTGCCTGGTCATGATGGGTCAGTGAAACAAGAAGCTGCTTCACATGCGCCTGCAGCCCAACAGGTGGACACTCCGGCGGCCACACCAGCACCTGCAGCAGCTGCACATGCACAAGTGGCTGAAGCTGCTACCACACTGACAATCCCGAAAGATGTGGTTGGACTTGTTCATCCCAACTTCCGGAAAAAGCCTGAAGTTGTTCATGCAGCATGCAAGCCTGGCTTTGCGGCCTTTGTTGCAGAATTGCGTGCAGATCGTGATGATGATGGCTTTCGATTTGGTGAAGATGCTTCTGATGTCCCTGAATTGCTTGAACTTTGGTCCCAACGACAACTGGACATCACTCATGCTGAGACAAGTGCTGCTGTTCAGGTGTCCCTCATGCGGCCGGACACAAAGGATCTGGCTGAGGGTTCGAGGCCTGAGCTGCAACCTGCTGGAAACCTGCCCCAACAGCAGGCCCCACCCAGTGATGCAGAGTCACCAGAAGCCAATGCAGTTGCAGCACCGTCACAACAGCAGGAGCCTTCAGCACCAGCTGCAGCACCCACAGCACATGCAGAGCCCAACGCAGTTGAAGCTCAGGGGTCTAATCAACATGATGCAGATGATGGAGCTCGGGGAGAATCTTTGCATGCATGATCTGACATTTCATGGGTCATGGGAGTAGCACATGTTTCAAGTCAACATGTTGGCAACTGTGCAGCTGTCAGGATCATGCTCGCTACATGCGCTTCTATCGTAGCATGAGAGGTGCCAAGCTCAATTCTTGCTTGAATGTGTCTTTCATGTAGGTTAGTTGCATTGGGTTACTGCTTGATCAGCCCTGCCCCAGGCAGCCGGGTTCCAGCGCCTATCGCACAGAAGCTTCTTGAGGCTCAGCAAAGTGCCAGCCTTGGCGCAGTGACACATGACCATGCTCATGCCCCCTTGCCAAGGCAGCCAGAAGACCAAGTTCATGAGCCAACTTTATGATGAGTGGCTGCAGTCTGGAGAGGATTGGCTTCAGTCAGCCATCATCCAAGACCACAGGCAAGAGAACAAATCGACAACCAGAGGGGTCTGGTCCTGGCTGCTTGAGAAGGTGCACCAGCCTTCATTAACATGTTCATGAACTTTATGCCCATGATGCTGTTTCTTGAGCAAGTTGGCTTCTAAGGACCTTCTTGCAAAATATGATGAGAGCACGGTGAAGGACTTGCTTGCTCGCAAGGCGAGGTACTGTCTAGCTGTACATGTGAGAATTCATGGCCTGTCCTTGAGCCCTCAGGAAAAGGATGGCTTGGTGCGTGAGAACCCGGACTTCCCGGGGCGGAAGGAGCCCTGCATGATCATCATGCCTGTTTGCGATTTGGGCTGGGGCTTGAAAAGCTCAGTGTTGTGAGGTTGACTCAAGTGTTCTGCTCAGTTGCCCTAAGACCTGGAATTATTTGGGGCCTTGTGGGCATGAACGAATGTGTGTGGATGTGTTGCATGCTAGCTTTGCCTGGCCAGGACTTGCGACTCTTCAAGTGCTGGGATGCGTTCAAAGAGGAGGAGTCCCAGTCAGAGTCAAGATCAACAACCATCCGGGATAAGGCCAATTTGGACCCACAAACAGCACATGCCCTGAAGAAGCTTGCTTGCATGTGGTGCTGGTTTGACATGTGTTCTAGTTGTGTGCAGTGCTGCTGCATCAATGACTCTGAGGCAACAGCCGGCATCGTCATGGGCTCCTGAAGCTGTCAGGCAGCAGTTGCCCATCAGAGGAGGAAAGCCCAACCCGAAACCAAAGGCTGCTGGTGGTTCATCTGCAAAGCCGAAAACAGCCATGAAAGAAGCCAAGCAGGCCATGATCATTCCTAGTTGTATGTGCATGTGCATGTGGCCACAGGCAATGTCCTTGGCATCCAGCTCGATCACGGAGTGCAAGGGATGGCCTTCGAAGTTGAACAGCAACAATGTGTGCAACTCTCAGCAACAATGTGTGCACATGCCATGAACACATTCTAGAAACTATGCATGTGACAAGGGACTCCTTCTCAGCAAAACAATTGCATGTGATTGGCACTTTGCAGGCCAATGGAGCTCCAGGGGGCTCTCTGCAAAAGCTTGCAGCCTTTGCTCAAGAACATGATGTGTGCAAGGGAAAATCTGGAGGCGCCCTGTTGATACATGTACCTGCATGCAGTCATTCACTTGTCATATTGGTGCCACACTGTTTCAAGCTGACAGGTGAAGATTGCAGGAGGGGCGCCTGATGCTGAGCTTGAGGCGGTTACCCAAGCCTGCTGTGAGAGCGTGGTTCAGTACAAGGAGCAATCAGCTCATGTGAAGATCCATGCAATCCCAAAAAAGGCAAAGGCTAGTGCCAAGGCAAAAGCTTTGGCCTAAGCGTTGCTGCATGTAGATTTCAATGGTGCCTGGCATCTGTGCAACTTTTGAAACCAACATGATTTTGCAAAGAGATTGAGCTCAGCTGTTTAATGTTGTCTTGGGGTGGCAGCCATGTGGCATGAATTGCGGGAGACTCGCTGCAACCGGCGTCAGCCATAGAGGCAATGAGTCAGTGGGTTGTGCATTCTGCATGTGTGTGCCTAGATCCCTGAGTCCTTGCTTGTGTGAAAAAGATACCAACTGAGTGCTTGGTTGACATGCTGCAACATGCATGTGCTTTGCACACATGTGTGGCTAAGCTTCTGCTTTTGTGCCATCATGTCAGGTACGAACTTCGCTGACTACCTCTTGAGTTCCATCGGTCGCTCAGTGCCTGGCCCTGGTTCATTTGGGAAGGTTCAGTCATGCTGATGCATGTGTTGAGCACCTGATGGGCATCACCTTTATGCATGGCAGTTCTTTTGAAACTACTTATTAGACACAACTTGCAAGCCTTCAGTGAGCACTAGGACCTGCCCAGACCAACAGGAACATGTTCATGCTTTAATGTTCCACTAGCTTGCAACAACTTCCCAGCAATTTGGCTGCCAAAAGGGCCGCACCAGCTGCTGTTTTTTTTCTGGTTCGAGGATATCACTCAAGAGCATCCATCATGATCAGGTTGCCAATGATTTGGAACCTGTTGCAAGGTTCAAACATGGTATGAACATCGTCCTAATTGAAGGACCTATCAACAGGTTTCTTGAGAAGATATGATGAACTCACCAACTCTGAGTTTGCTGGGCTGGCCAGGCCTCATCAGTGAAGCAAGCGCAGGAAGCAGCAGCTGCCTGTCTCCAGGCCAGTGACATGCAAGGGAATTCCATGACCCTCTCAAACTGACAGGAAAATCCATCATCTTCAAGATTGACTTCACAGCTGGCAAAGCTGGGATCCTCAGGGGTCCATGCTCAGAACATGGAGAGGGACTTGGGCCGTATAATTCGGCTGCCACTTGATCTGTACTTTGTCAAGTGCCCGGTCAGGGCAGGGCCAGGACTTGCAAGGGAGACCGTCGTGGAGCTCCCGATGGTTCTGCCCCATGAGCTCTTGCACTTTCTGCATGTGCCTTATTTTGGTTGGGCAAACTTTAAGTGGTTGTATGCATCTTAAACACCAAATGATTCCTAATTAGGAAACTTGAAGTCATTTGAGAGGTGCTGAGTCTAAACATGCCCCACTTGGTTGTTGTCACCATGCATCAACGGAGTTGAATCTAAACATGCCCTATTTGGTTGTTGTCACCATGTGTCAATGGAGTCGAAACCAAGCATGCCCCAATTGGTTGTTGTCACCATTCATTGATGGGGTTGAAACCAAGCATGCCCCACTGAGTGCAAGTTGTTGTCAATTTGCATCACTGGAATTGAAGCTAATCATGCCCCATTTGGCTGTTGTTAAGTGGGATCACTGGTACTACAAACTAGGCATGTCCCGGGCCCTTCCCAGGTCAGCTTGTCAAGATGTGCATGGACAAATGGGTTTCTCTCATCCATGATGTCAAATGCATGTAGAGGTGTGCCATGTGACCTGTAAGGATTCGGGCAAGATCAAGCTGGACACGGTGCTGGTGAAGAGGTTCTGGGATCGCCACATGCACATGGAGTGGGCTCGAATGCACCCTGGAAAAGGTTACACTCCAATTGGCCTCTTCACTGATGATGCCAGATACAATTTCATGGGGAGTAAGCTGACAGCCATGGTGCTGAATCTACCGTGTCAGAACATTGAGAGCACCTTGCTTGCACAATTGAACAGATACTATTAATTTGCATTTTGTGATAGTATACTTCCTTCGAAGTGTGATGCTGCAAAACCATGATGTATGCCCGGCAGGCCTGCAGATGGCTCGCTACCCCTGGTTCTTGGTCAGGGTGGCCATCTCTCTGGGCAGACCCACGTTTGAGCCGGCGCTCCGAATATTTGCGTGGTCCGTGAATGTGCCTTGCTGATATTGAATGTGAAACGTGTTCTCAGAATTTTGCAACAACCTTGTTTTCATAATTTGATGGTGGCCCTTGCCATGAAACATCTCTGAAAGGATTCCTGATCCAACAAGGAAGTGTGTTTGATACATGGTGGCCCTTTTCCTTGTAGCTTTATAGCATTGCGAGCTGCTAATGGCAAAGCATGACCATGCACTGTGAGGTTGCCTTCAGTGGACAGTGGCCTTACAAGAATATTGATGCTCACTCACCCAAAGTGACATTTTGAATATTTGGTTTCCCACCCTTGTCTAAACTGTGTGCTTCATCCAGTGACCAAAAAGGGTAATGTTTGAGTTTGAGAACAAAGGGCATGCTGTTATTTTAGGCAAGTGAGGATGGCCAGGAGTGGCCTTCAGGCAAAAGATCTGCAAACAAAGGTTGTCCACTGGCTGGTGGGCCATATGCATTTTGCCAAATTCGTGCTGACTGGCGAGGCTATATTGACTTGTATGGTATGAAAGCTGGATGGAACATGAAGCAAATATGTTTCAGGTGTACTGCCCGAAAACATGGACCTGATCGATGGACTCGCTGGAAGCATTTTGAGCACTTTGAGAAGCGGTCACATGCAGACTTCATCCTGAATATCCTTCCAAGGTATCCATCACCCCTCACATGCATCATTGGGTACCACTTCATGTTGAACCGCTGGTGTATGATGCACACGGTAAACCTTGGAGTGGCCCAGTGGGTGAATGCCGCGTGTGCTTTGCTGCTATCTGGGAGTGGCAAATATGGTGCAGCAATTTCTGCTGCTGATATGAGCCGGCAACTGAATGTCTTGTATACCAGGTTCCGTGCATGGGGTAATGCAGCAGGCATTGCACACTCGCAACCCCGCTTCACGCTGCAAATGGTTCGGGGTTCAGCTTTGGACTTTGCTGAGTTCTCGCACAAAGCCTACAATGGGAGGGTGCTCCTGGTGTTTTTCACAGCTGCGTTGGCTGAACTCCAAAGCCAAGCTAGTGCTGATGATGTTCTTATGAACCTCACCCTTGGCGCTGTGCAAAGCTTGAACGAATATATGACCAAAATTGAGGAGTACCCCATTTACTTGAGCCAAGAGCAAGCTGATCATCTGAAATCTATTGGCCAGAAGTTTTTGGGGATCTACTATGCAGCCTCAAGCCACTGCCGTGAGCTTAACTTGCTTTGGTTTCCTCTGCGCCCAAAGCTGCATGAGCCTTAGCAACAGAAGCAGCAATAGTTGTCTTTGTTCTTTTTGAGTGTCAGGCTTAAACATTTGGAAACAGGTGTTCAGCACATTGTGTTTACCTCTGACTTTGCCAGGCTTATCAACATATACTTGAAGATCAGTGTGAAGAGCTTACATCTGCGCGTTCGTATCACACGTTTTTGGATGAAGATTGTATGGGAACTATCAAGCAGCTAGCAAGGAGAGTTCATAGCATCTTGGTTGCATCATTTGGTTTATTGTGGATACTTTCAGTTGCACTCTTTACCAGTTTGCCAATTGCAAGAAACCATAAATCAGTTCAGGAGATGCGCTGGAAACCAGGACGTTGCAAAGGTGGCTGCTGTCGATCAAGCAGTATGTGCCACCGATACGAGGTGATTGATCGAATCCATGTGTGGAAAAGTGTGCAGGGTTTGTCGGAAAACCACCCCCCCCAAAAAAACATGGGTTTGTCGAATCCAAGCTTGCTTTTGGGTGTTTATCGAAAACCAGTGTGGAGAACACAGTTTGGAGCCTCAGGGTATGTTCTTTGGTAGACTGTACTTAATTTAGGGCAAACATGGGATAGGCTCAAAGCTGAAGCTTGTTGCTTGCCACCAAGCTCATCTTCCCAAAGGCCACCCAAATAGGTGCGCCTTAAAACAAGGGACCCCAACACCATGCTTTTGGGTTTTCCGTCTAAGACCACTCCAACAAGGGCATCCTCCAAGAACAGTAACACTTTTCTTTCCCTGTCCTCAGATCCCCCGCTCAAAGTGAAACGCTAGTGGGTGAAATGGAAATCCCCACTAAACAATCAAAAGCTAAAAAGCCCAGGGGGTGGATATTCAACAATGGACATCTCTGTCTTCATTTGAGGGTAACTGGCCCTTGTTGGTTGGTTTTAGAAGGAATTGACACCAAATGGAAGGTAACACTTCTCTTTTTACTGGGATGTCCTCAGATCTCCCGCCAAAAGTGACACCCTTTTAATAAATTGAATACATTCCCCCCAAACAGTAGCAAGCCTAAAACCTGAGGAACCGGATGGGTGGGAGCCCACCACATCCCAGTCTCCAGCAGCTGCACCGCGCGGCGCCAGCGGCCCAGGCACTGCACCGCCGCAGCGTAGCCCGCGATGGCCGGGGACACCAAAGAGGCCAAGCCCACCCGAAGCAGCGCCAGCGCCTGACGCGACCCGGTCGAGTCGAGTTCTAGGTCCAGTAGAGGTTGGTTAGAATAAGGGTGCCCGATTTTTTTCATGTAGTCTATTTGGTAACCCTCCCCCAAATAAGTTGGTAAAAGGGCGCTACTGGGGGACCTAGAGTTGTACGGTGTTGGGTTTGTTGGGTCTAAGGAAAAATGTGAGAAAACTAAACCTAAACCAGGTTGGGGGGGTTGTTTCAAAGATTTTGAGGCGAGGGTGGCGTTCTGGCAACCAGTCCCATGTTTCCCATGTTCCAAGGACTGCCACCAGTTCCGCTAACTGTGTGATCTCATCATCTTTTGGAGCCACTGAGCTACTTGCCCGAAAGCAAGTTTTTCTTCTGGGGGCATCAGCTTTTTAGGAGGGCAGTTTGAGCAACTGCTGTCACCTTCAATGAAAGAAGGTGAAAAGTCCTCCCATGCAGTTCGAACAAGCACCATGGTTCTCTGGGCCCCCTTTTAATCCCGCCTGCTGCGAGTACGGTATTGCTTCCACCCCTCAAACAAACCTCGGTCGTTTTCTGCTCCCCTGCTAAACGTTTAGCTTTTAGTGGTTTAATGGAAACCCATTAATTGACAAAAAGTTAAAGTCCTAACAGGGATCCTTACATTATACACCTGAACATTGCCTTGTAAATGGGTAAATGGTGGTGTCCCTTTATTTTGGTGGAAAAAGCCATGTTTCAATTGGGCAAAATGCATCTTTTCAGGAGCCCTGCCCAATATCCCTTGGCAACAGGGTTGTGGGATCAAGGGGTTTCTCCCCACTTCTGTGATACAAGGGGATCCCCCTATCAAGAAAATAGTCTTTGGGAAGCCGTTTCTGTTGTATCACAGAAGTGGTCATTCCCCACAGCCCTGCTTGGGAACATGCGCCAAGGAAGCGTCTCGCGCCCTTCGCCTGGCGCCACTTGGCCCTTTTGGGCGCGGCGAGCGCCGCGCTGAGGCCCAGCGCGTCCAGCGCAATGCGCCGCCGGCGCTGGAAACGCAGCAGCGCCAGCGCCTTAGCGATCCGCGACCGACGCGAGAGCGAGCACGACCGCGGCCGGCGGACGGCTTCGAACGGTTTGGGGGAAACGTGTTTTGGTTTGGCGTGGTGGGGGAACCGTCATCCTGCTTGCCTTGGTGTGGTTTGCCTTCGCAAAAAAGAAGAAGGTGGAACCATAAGGACCCTGTTTTGCCCGGGTGCTCTGGAAAAACAGGGCCCATGTTGGCTTTCGGAAGGGTACCGGTGCCATTGTTTGGGGGAAACCCTGGCTGGGCGCCCTGAAAAGAAGCAGTGTGGTGCTTGCATGTCAATTGGGTGGCCGGGGCTTCCCTGGAAGCTGGCGAGACGCCACCGGACCAAGAAATGTGTTCTCGGAACCCGGCCGGCCGGATCACCCCGCAGGAGCCCCAGGAGGGCATGATAGCCAGAACGGGACTGCGATTCAACCTGGTCAAACATACCTTGCTCGATGCGTGGGTGTTGCCTCACATGGGTCGAAAGAAGTTGTATGCCTTGTGGTTTGCTCTTCTCTGCAAATGCTCGCAGTCAACCCGATCCCGTGCCATTGCGCGGCCTTGTGTGTCCACCCCACGGATTGGAAAGTAAAGCCGTCCATCAACATCAGTTCTGGGAGCTGGTTAAGGGAAGCCAGCCAAAAAACAAAAACAAACAACACAAGCCTTGGGGTTCCGCTATTTTGACACGTACCCGAAAAAGTACACGCACGTGATTCATTTACTTTACTACCTTCTGATTACTTGTCACATTGTTAGCCACGCGCCCCATGCTACGTGGGCTGTTCAAAATGGAGGGCTGGCCAATCCTAATCCACTATCCCTAGAGGGACTACAAAGGAGGCCAAATCCTTGCGCAACCCAAGGGAAGAATCTTGCGGATCACCTTTGAACAGCCCATTCTACTTGTTGATGACCCTGCTGGTATGCCCTCCCTCCAATCAACATGGAACCTGACGTTCGGGGGGTCCTGGTTTGGACCATTTCCGCTCTAAAGGGACCGGGCTCGAATGTCAGGTTCCGGCTGATAATTGGCTAGGTCCTCCAGTAGAGGGTTAGAATATTTTCCTGTGGTCTATTTTAGTAGGGGAATCCTCCCCAAAAAGGGTAAAAGGGCACTACTGGGGGACCCAATTAGTTGGTGAAAGGGTAGTCCGTGCAATCCCTTTGCCCTGCGCCCGTGCCTCCTTCCACCTTTGCGCCTTCTGCCCCGCCGCCAGCGCGGCCCCGCAGGCTGCAGCGTCTGGAACGCCCGCGACCACCAAGCGCAAGGCCTGGCCAGAAAAGCTGCCCTCTGCTCGCGCTTGTGGAAAAAGCAGGGCTCCTCATGTTCTCAGTTCCTGAGTGGACAGGCCAGAACCAGTCTGCAGCTTCAAAAAGCTTTGGAGGAGACTCCAAGAAACCTGTGAAGAGCATGGCAGCGGAAGGTACTGCGGGAATTTTCACAAATTTTCCACCACTCCCCGCGTGGAATTCTCCACCACGCCCCAGGGGTTCCGCGAACCCCGTGGTTTTCGGCTCCTGGCGCCAGTCGCCCTCCTCTTGGCAGGCGGCCACCAGAGCCCCGCGCAGCGCAGCGCTCGGTGAGACCTGAGCCGATGCGACAAGCCCCAAATTCAATTTTGGGGACCCAAATGGGTGGTTTCCTTTTGGTCCCCCTGTAAGACCATCCAAAAAGGTTCAGCCTCTCCCAATTTGGTGGTTTGTAGCCTCAAGAACCTGCGAAACCTCCAAAGGCAATGTTATGGTCTGAAGAAAAAATCGGATTCAAGCGTGGGGTATTTTACAACCAGCTGTCTTCATGATTTTAGGAGTGGGCTTTTAATTGTTAGGCCGCTTACCCGGTGGTGATACCATTCTCGGTGGGACCCGAACCACACAAACAACAAGAAAAGGGGGTCAAACCTTAAACATTCAACCAACAATTACATACATGCCCGGAAAAGTGCCAAACCAGCGAAACGACAACGCAAACCCGCATGTGGGCAGTTTTCAAGCTTAAGACCCCCAAAGGGATATGATTGTCGTCTCGGGTCTTGGGATCCGTTCCCCACAAAAGTAACCCCAGCACAGGTACCTGATGAAATCCCTTGGGCAATATAACACCCTCCCGCCCCCCCTCCCCGAAGCAAAGATTTAACATGGTTGTGCCCTTTGTCGAGGGCACCGTTTTCAGGCCAACCCCTCCCACCGAAGTGAGGTGCGGGGAACAAATGAAGCCAAGCCTACCAGGTGGGGAACACGCTGGCCTTACTACGGTACCATCAGAAAGTTGTGCCGAAGTGGTAGGGAAAAGGGAAGCAACCCCGATGGCTGACCCCAGAAACAGAGAAACACAACGACCCCCACATAATACCGGGCAAAAGGAAACAAACCATTTTAGGGAACCCCTACTTTGAGAAAGACTCTCTGGTACCCACCTAACTGCATTTGAGAATGTAAAAATGAAGGAGGGAGATGGCTTCACCAGCTCAATTGGTACGCTGTAAATGGCTGGCCCATCTCTCCTCACTCACCTTTCTACACGTCCCACCTTCATCAGTTCACGGGTGGATAAGGGGAAGGTGGACAGAGGTACAACATAAAGAAGACAACGGATGATATGATATAAGAAGGTAGGAATGACCTGGCATTCACCATCCGGCGATATGATTTCTGAAGAGACGCTCCAAGATGAGATATTGTGAGATAGGGATATGAGAGACTTTCGAAAAGGAGATGATGAATGATGAGGGATGAACACCTGTTTTCTTCTTCCAAATCCTCATCCAATTGTAGGCGAGACTGAAGAAAGAATCATCCCATCACTCAGCATGAAAACATACTATTTTATGCGGTTGAAACTACGACAACAAATGAACGACAATGAACGACAATAAACCAAGATGACAACACAATACAACATGTTATAGAAAGACATGCACAGGTACGTAATTCCTAAGTATCTTGTTCTATCTCCTGGTCTCTATACGTCTAGACCTGCAATGCAGATCTGTTGTTGTTTCTTAAGATCAAGGAGTTGTATAATGCTTTGTGTCCTCATGCTCAAACCATTCAAACAAGGTTTCCCCGTGTTGCGAAAGACCCACAAAAGTGAACCGGGAATCCGACTAAAAAAGGACAACCAACCCCCCCCCAAAACAAAAGAAGTACCACAACCAGGGGGTCCAAGAAAAACCACCAGGGAGTCCTTCATCTGGGGCTCACGCTTTCTCCGAATGAACGCTTCGCACATCGCTCTGGCAAAAAGAAAAAAAACGCGCCGAACCGGCCCGGCCTGGTGTGCGGCCATATGCTTTGGCAGGAGCTCCAAATTGTCGCGGTGGCACAGGCCCAGATAGCTGGCGCTGTCCGGCTGGACCCTCTCGCTTCGTCGGTGGGCGAACCGGTCTGTTGAAAAACGGCTCCGTGTTGCTTGGGGTGAACGAAAGCCAGAATCACAAGAGCCAAGCAAAAGCCGTTTTGAAACGAAGAAAGCCGCACAGAAAGCATATGCAGTGAAACAACATGTACTACCCCAAAGACGCCGAAATAAAAACACAATTGCGAGGCACCACTGAACAGCTGAGAGAGTACCCGGCAGCACGGGAGCAATTGGGAAACATGGACTCCCCCAAAAGGGGCACATTTGCAAAAAGTGAGCTAAAGCCAATCCTTACAGCAAACGCCACCGAGTAAGTGAGGCAACGATGCAGAAAAATGCCGGCCCCATTAAAAGCCTTGCAAGTAATTCACCTGCAAAGGTTCCAGCCCAAAAGACTCCAAGCAAATGGGCCAACGATGCCTTTCACGGTTCGGGTGATGCCCATTGAAAGCAACTTGCAGGTCAGTGACCTGCTGGCGAACCCTGAGCTGTCAACACCAGCCAAACACTTCTGGCTCCCTCAATCGCGACCCGAAAAAGGGACCCTCTCAATAAAAGCTTCATCGTCATAGGTGAGGTCGCAATCGAATCCGTGTGTGTGAGGTCGCGCAAATTTGCCCGAGACTGCCGTAGAACCAAGCGAGCCAATGGTTACAATTGACTTCGGGTTCTGTGGTTGCACGCTGTTGTTGCAAGCATTAGCTGCATTGCAAAAGTCCTACTAAGACTGTGTTGCCACTTGCACTGTTCCTGTCTGGCAAACCAACTTGGACTCTAAGACATACTTCATCCACGTGCAGCTAGCTTTGCATAACATGGCCCTCAGACAACTGTCATCTTGTCCGATAAAACCACTTAAGAGCAAAGCATCATCAAGCCTCCACGGAATGTTATTTTGCAAGACTGGTTGATGTGTATCATATTTGTTATAAAACCTTGCCACGTTTCTGCAGCTGCGCGCATAATTGCTCGGAATGCCCTTCCTCTCCAATGCTCGCAAACGAAAAGAACATCTGGACTCGTGCGAAGGTTGCTCAAGATCAAAGACTCCCAATTCGGATGCTCGCGCTTTGCCCCCCTCCTCAAGAGGTTGCACCAAGAAGTTAAAAGGCATTCCCTTGCTGAACAACCCTCGGGACTGTGCCAAAGCTCACCCTTTCGGGCAAGAACTTGAACATCACCTTGGCATGACCAGAAGTGCACGGGAATCCGAACCAAGCGTATAAAATAGAGGAAAGAAGACGTAGGACGAAAAGGACAGCCCCAAAAGGACAGTTCACCAACTGGACACCTGAGGTCTCTTAGAAAAGCCCACTAGCTCAGCTGTACAGCTTTGTTGGCGATGGTCCCAGCATGTCCCAACCCACGCCGTGCGCGGTCTGTGCTATTGCAATTTCCTTACCGCGTTCTGCGGAGGGGTCCCAACTGTCCCAACTCCCAACAGACCTGACCCCTACCCCACCTGCGCCACATCATGTCCTCCACCAAGAGGAGGCCGCGGCGCCAGGCGGACTGCCCGAGCCCCAGGATGGCACAGTTGAAGCTGAGCTTATCCGCGATCCGTATCCGAGACACCTCGAACAGCTGGCTGGGTGGACAAAATCTGTCCTTGCACCAGTTCAGCTGGTGCAGGACTTTGCCGATCCAAAGCATGATCTGCAAGTTTGCTATACTTCCCAAACCTGGAAGAAGGAATCCACACTTTCCCACGACTTCGTGGGAAAACCCTGAAGAACAGTCTGCCGCGAGTCCCCTGGGAGTGGTGCGATGCTGCATGTGCCAAGCACGCAACACTCAGGGGATGCCCCTGAGTGAAATCCCAACCCCAGAATGACGCGCGAAAGAAAATGCAGCGAGCCAGCCCACATTTTATCCACCGGCATTTTGAGCAATGGAGCATTGGCCGACCCTAATCCATAGGGAAATTGACGAGGGCGAGTTCTTCGCAGCCCAGGGGAACGGATTGCAATGCCAAACGAAGGACGCACCGAGACACCAGGAGCTGCAGGCAGGTCTTCCATGCGGATGCCTTCTCGCAGAGGCCTCCAAGCGTTGGAACAGGGCCCTCCAAGCCAAGCACAACTTTCTAGACGGTCCTCTGAATGAACACCACCGACAGGCGACAGGGGGCAACAATCTTGATAGCCGTGACCCTGCTAAAAGCATCCGGCGCAGTAACTTCCAACCCAAGATGTGAACCAAAACCTGGCTCATACTTTTTCAACCTCACATGGAACCGCTCTTTTTTTTAGATGGGAACCTCGATTTTGGGAACCTCCCTGTTGAGTTCCTTCCGTTCTTTCGCACAGGAACCGCCCCAAAAACCGAAGCCAAAAACCATCCGATGCGAGCGGCTCATGAGGGAGTTCAGGCCCACCAGGTCCATGCGGCTGAGCTGCGCCAGGCTGCGCGGCCACTGCGGCGGCGCGAGCTGCGCGCTCAGGGCGTTCCAGGACCTCCTGCGCTCGGGACACGGAAAAATTGGTGGCACCTGACAGAGGGCCCAACTTGAATCAAGAAACTCATCTTCCAGATTTCTTGCAGGTGCCAAGTGTAGGTGGGCGCCTGACACCCATTTTTTCCAGGGATCCTGCTTTCTTGAAAACCTCCAGAAACCCGGGGAAAACGGCGGAATTTCGAAAAGAATCATGGTCCAAAAGAATGGGGCAACAACCCCTAGAAGAGGGTCGAACTTGAATCAAGAAACTCATCTTCCAGATAAAATTTCCAACTGCTGGTGGGAAGGCTAGCTGTTCAGTTTTCAGGTGCCGGAAGCTGCAAACAAACAAACAAACAGACAACCAACCAAACAAACAAACAAGCAAACAAAACACTAGTCACAAAAGGGGAGTGTTTCAAGCAAAGCATTGCAGAGTGGGACTGGGTTTCGCTTGTCAACGTCACACGGTCTTCAGAGGGCTCTCACGAGAGGGACGCCAGCACCTTCTATCCAAATAGGGCTGCCAACATATGACGGTTGTCTGAAATTCCTTGTTCCGGAAAACGCAATCTTCGCGAGAAAAAAATAAACTTTCGCGGACCCCATCGCGGAACTTTCGCGGGGCTGTTTTCAGAACATTCATCACAAAAGTGGTACACGAAGTACACTTTCGCAGCCCCAGCTCGAAAGTCGCAGCTCTTCAGTGCGAAAAGTAGTGCTAAAAGTAAACTTTCGCAGCCCGGCTTGAATACGAAAGTAGTACACGAACTAAACTCCCTCAGCCTCGAAAGCTTTTAAAAACGAAACTAGTACCAAGTAAACTTCCGGCTCGAAAGTCGCAACCTTTCAGTTCCAAAGTGGCACGCGAAGCGCGCTTCCGCAGCTCCAGCTCACAAGCCGTGAGTTACACACA
Source organism: Effrenium voratum (assembly GCA_963377175.1). Lineage (NCBI taxonomy): Eukaryota > Dinophyceae > Suessiales > Symbiodiniaceae > Effrenium > Effrenium voratum. The sequence continues at coordinate 381,644 of CAUJNA010003794.1, forward strand.
CGAGAGGACCCGTTGGCCTCATGTCCGGAAATTGGCGGGGAGGTCCGTCAACTTTCGCAAAACTTTCGCGGATCTTACGCCAAACATTCGCGAAAATCCGGAAGTTGCGCTCAATTTGCCCGGAAAGCTTCGAAACTCCCAGAAGCTGGTTTCTGCTGGCCGGGGGTTGCTTTTGCAGCGGCGTGTCTTGCGGCGACCCTCAGGCTGCGCATTCTCCGACCAACTTTAGTCTGCGGGCATTCTGCGTGCACTGCCGGGAAATACAGTGACATGGTTCATCATTCCAGCTTCCTGTTAGCAAGCCACCCTTGCACAAAACGTTCGCGGAAAAAAACAAACTTTCGCAACCCCCTTCGCCGAACTTTCGCCGAGGTCAACGCTAAGACGAAAAGGTCTTCCCCTTCATAGCTCAATACGAGGACCTTTCGGACGACTCTCATATCACGATAGATTCCCCAAAGCATGTCAACGCGGAACCCCATGTTCAAAAAGGTTGGTTTCCTTTTAGTCTTCCTTTAAACCTCAGCAAAGGGGACCGTCAAAAAGCACAACCTCGAGTTTCTGGGAGCCAAGGAGACGAGAAACAAATATGTGCACCCGCTGGGACACTGCAGGTGGGGTTCTATTTTCTGGGTCAACTGGCGCCGCCCAGCAGAAGGGCCTGTAAAAACCATATCAACCCCCTCGGAACATGTTCCGATCTATCTGGGGAGGTGTGCCCTCTGACGTTGCAATTGTCGCGTGTGATACCCCCATGATGCAAATGAGAGATGACCACCTCTTGCAGTTGGTGCAGTTGCAATATTTGCCGGTAGGTTTTGCCCCTGAATATTTCCACATTGTTTTCTGTGTCTTGCAAAAATGATGCGTCGTCGTGTCTTTCTCAGATTTGGACAAATACCGTGATCACTTCTCTCATCATGGGACATGCCCTTCGAACAAGTCCACATTCAGATTGGAGTAAGGCTAACTCTGGCCTTCATTCTGCCTCGCTGAGCCACCTACCAAGTGGACCAGCTCAGTATTGAAAGGACACTGGCCGGAGCGCACACATACCCCCCACGCAGTCACATGGAACCCAAAAGGAACTAGAACACCGCATTGGGAGCGGGGGGATTTGCATTTGGGTGCGAATTTTAGCAATTGAAGCACCCTTCAATTGGGTGGGAATTCATGTCTACCTACTTAAGGGTCCCATGTGGTTTCCCACATTCAACCGCATTCAACAGGAATCACAGAGATTCGCATAACGACATCCATCTCGAATGATGATGGGGGCTTCCCCAGGAGCACCCTACATCGGGCCCGACATTTCTTTTGTAACAAAACAACAGACGCAAAGCCCACGCAAAACCCGAACTTCCGTCTGCAAAATGAAAGGACGCCAAGCCAGGCAAAGGGTTGTATAGACATGTGAGTGGTAAGGCTGGTACCCAAAGCTCCTGTTGGGTTGCACCCTCTGGGCCGGCATCTTCTGGAGCATCTTTAGCGCGAAGGCCCAGGTACTCAAAGGAATCAACGCGTTGAAGCAGGCCGTGTCCGCATCACATCTGCGCGAGAGCTGCATGCGGCTGCATGCGGCTGCATCAAACCCACCCCTGATTCCGTCTCAAAATCGCCTCTTCCTGGTTGGCTTATTTCTGCTTGTGCTCCTTTGGCTTTGCGGAGTAGGGGAAGCCACACAGTGGGTGGTTCCCCTTCGATTTGTTTTTGCTTGAAAGATCTTTCTCCAAAAGTGCGCGCTCAAAAAACGACACATCCGCATAGCTGCCTCTGTCAAATAGAGCTTATCCCAAACTGTGGCTTCTGCTGCTTCTGCTCAGTTTCCCTGCGCAGTGGCAACAGCGTGGGTTTAAAGTGGGTGAAGCCTGCTTTGGCATGTCCGAGAAGTGATGGACGAACCCCCCGACATGCACAATTTAAGGATTCCTGTGAGTTTTGTCTGTGCACAAACCGCGAATTCGCGAAACATCACATTCCACCTGAAGAATCCCAGGATTGACTCGAACGCGGGTGAATCCCCTCCATGGAAAGGGAGCCTTAGGTTTCGCCGATTCGTCTTTCTCCAAGCCACCAGCCTGGGCATGCCTGGCCTGCCCCAAATCGGCGCCCCAAGCCCCAGCCTCGTCATCACGCCCATGGCGACCCGCCAATTCCCAGACTCGGCCAAGAGGGCGCAGACGCCGAAGGCCTCCGGCAGCCGATCCGCCAGGGCCTGCGCCTTTCGCCAGTGCGCCTTGCTGAGCACGCCGATGCAGGTGTTGCAGGTGATCTCGTCCGAGACAACCTGATTTGCCAACGATCAAACGGGCCAGTGGACCCAGAAAGCCGGACCCAGCTGAGACATGGACCTCATGTTGGCAAAATATATTGGCTCCACAACGACTTTCTGGGTCACCTGGGTCCGAGCTTGGTCTAATTGATTTGAACACTCATCCTGGCCCCCAAAAGGATGGTTTCATATGACGGGTTCACTCGCCCGATTTGCCAAATTAACTCATCCTGGACTCCAAACTGCCGATATTTGCCGGTTGAGCAGGTAAGTTTCAGGCCATGATCCGGAAGCGTGTCGGAAGGAGTGAGCCCCGCCACATGAACCATTTGCAGCACAATTCGACGACGATTTGCATCTTTGCCCAGAAACTGCAAAGCTTCCTCTCAGCTTACCTTTAGGTACTGCTCAAAGGGAAGCTCCCCAACCTTAGGATACTCATAGTGGCTTTTGGTGGGTTGTAAATATCTTGAGGTCTGGTATGGCCATATCAACCGACATGTCCATCCCCTTGCGGTTTGCCTTGGGGGTCAGGACTGGCTACGCCTATTAAAACGTTCATTGGCCGCTGACTCAGCCAGACTGCGCGGCGCATACGCATCTCCCTCAGGCACTGCACGGTTTCCCGCCAGCGACCTGCGAAGACCTGGAAGCGTGTGGAAAGACCATTTGTACAAATATTTGTTCTGCTCGGTTGCTTTCTGCTTCCCTGCTAAAAGTTTAACTTTTAGTGGGTTTAATGGAAAACCCATTAGTTGGCAAAAAGTTAAATCCTAACGTCCAAGCAACATGCACCTCTGTAGTGGTTGCGCCTCATCCAGGCACAACGACTTTCACACCGCAGCACGTGGCAATCTAGAACCATAATTGGAAAAGGACATGCACTTTGACATGGCCAAACGGGTGATGTTTAAGCCGGCCAAAACAGGAAGCACAAGGATTCCTAAAGCATGGGTAAGGGGCCTGGACTCCCAAAAAGGATGTCGGTTTCCTTTTGGCTTTCCTTAAGCGTTTGGGCACCTTGCACACACACACATGGCCAAAAAACAACCAACCAACCAACCAACCAACCAACCAACCAACCAACCAACCAACCAACCAACCAACCAACCAACCAACCAACCAACCAACCAACCAACCAACCAACCAAGCAACCCACCAACCCACCAACCCACCAACCAACCCACCAACCCACCAACCCACCAACCCACCAACCCACCAACCCACCAACCCACCAACCCACCAACCCACCAACCCGCCAACCCGCCAACCCGCCAACCCCCCAACCCGCCAACCCGCAGACCCACCAACCCACCAAGCCACCAAGCCACCAAGCCACCAAGCCACCAACCCACTAAACCACCCACCCACAACCAACCAACCAGCCAGCCAACAAACCAATTATAAGAATACTACTGAAACTGATGTCAATTCCAAAACAAACACACAAACAAACATCCGCCACCAGCCTTGATGAGAGAGTTGAAGGTCACCACCGTAGGCTGCAACAAGGTCACCTCCAAGCTTCGATGTTACTGAGTTTGAAGGCGAGGGTGTGACTTTTAAACCACCAGCCAAAGGGGACAAATCCCAACGAAAGGTGAGGCTGTGGATTCGAGGGGTACCTTCTAAAATGGCCACTGGGTGTGTCCTTTTTGGAGGGTACCCTTTCTTGGTGGCTCAAAGGGCAACAAGCGACACCACCATTTTGGTGGGATGCAAAAAAGAGAGACACCCAATACCAACAAGAGCATGTTGACCATGATTTGCGTGGTTGAGGCGAACCTTTTGGAACCCTGACTCGAAATGAACACAAGGTACCCGCAAAGGTAACAGTTCCGCCATGGAAAATTGAGTTGATGCTTGTGGGTATGATTTCAGACATGAGACAGTCTTCCAAAAAGGAATGACTTTTAGTGGTTACGGGACATTTTCTAATGTGCAATGAGACAATGCCCCCTGAGGAGATATGGCGCATCCGCTTCTGCCTCAGCCAAGTCCTCTCGGCCCCCGCCTCCAACTGATTCAATGCGTCCAAGGAGGATTGCCAGTTCGCGGATCGAGCGATGGCTTGATTCACGCGGATGATGCGCAAAGTCCCCGTCCCCAGCTTGAAAGCGGCTCGGTCGCTTGCTCCCAGGGCGTCGACGCCCATCTCATGTTGACCTTTGCCACTCGTCGAGCGCCGGCAGCGCGAAGCGTCTGCGCTGTCCAACCGGCCATCGCTCAATCAACTATGGCCAAAGCGCGGAACGAGGAGGGGGGGACCCGAGGCGTTCTCATGATTGATCATTTGCAGCCTGGCGGTCACATCCTACATCCTACAGGCCGGAACAAATGAGGCAAGGCACTCTGCAATCTGTCTAACGAAACTCTGCGGCAACCAGCTGCTCTGCAAGGTCTACGCCTCTAATGGAAGAGCGTGCCATCAGGCCAACCACAAAGAAGAGCCTCTGTGTTTGGGGTTAGTGATGTAGATTCGGAACTAGCATCAACCAATTGGACAAGCAGAAAACAACGACTTCGCGACTGACAAGCAATATCTTGGGAAATGTGTTTGGAGCGCAGAGTAGTGAATGGTAAGCCCCGGCAAACCTCATGCTCTACTAACTTGAGCAGTCAAACATCCCTGTTTTGGATGTTCCTCAAGGCCACGGCGAGAAACCCAATGCAAAACATGAAAGTTCACTCCTGCGGGAAAGCCTGTTTCTTTGGCCAACTTGGAACTTGGATCCGCTCAGGCCGCGCCATTGCACATGGTATTTTGCCAGGCGCCTTTCACATGCGGCACGCCCGCAGGAAGCCTTTTGGGCCGACAGCCCGTTCTGCGGTGAGGAATTTCCCCTACGGTCTGAGCCTGGCTATGAATTTCTGCAAAACTTACTATATTTCCAAAAGCTGAATTCAAGGATCCCCAGGTTAAGTACCTTTATCATGGTGAGCTCGTTGTGCCCCCGGGTGAGCTCGCTATAAAATAGGCGGATGAATGTCAATAGGGAACCACCTCAAAAGTGGGTGGTGGCCCTGAACATGGGGCATGAACCCGCATGATGCTCACAGGGTCCCATGTACCCCGAAGAAGGCTTCCGAGCTCCTTGGGTCCGAAAGCCAATCAGCACTATCCTTTCTGATCAAGGTGCAGAGATGGTGCAAAGGACATTGTTCCGGCTTTGCTCTCCAGGGATGTCATGAGCAACGTGGCCCAACTCTCCATGCCGAATCAGGATCCAGGTCGTGGCCGTGAAACTCTCAGCATGGATCCTTTCAATACATGGGCGTGCCGTTTTTGAGGGGAAGCCCCTTGCGAAAAGCGATGCCAAGAGGAAACCAAGCCAATCCAAATCCATATACTCTCTACAGTGAAGCCACACCGAAGGGGACCAAACCCTTGCGTAACCCAAGGTAAGGATCTTGCGGATTACATTCGGACAGCCTCGCTTGGATTTGTTAAGGCAACTTCGACCGGCTGCCTCAAGTTGATACATGCTCATGCGTCACGCGTGGGAATCAACCCCGGGGCCCGCGCAATCGCTCTCGAGCGCCTGGTGATCTCGAGGACCTTAGCACGCCAAGTTGCCAGCTTCGACGCGTGAAATCCGCTTCAACTTGAAACAGGCAGTCGCACTGTAGGGATCTGCAAAGGGCGTATTTGTGTGTGTGTATATAAACACACACACACACACATATATATATATATATATGTGTGTGTATATATATATACAAAAAGGCGCCTGGAATATACGTGTATACACACCCTTGTTGGACTGTGGGGAGTGTCTATCATACAAACCCGGAAAACACCCTCGACGCTTCAGGGAATGTCCTCCAAAGCGGCTGTCTTCGATGGGGAATGATCAATGGAGGTGCTCTTAGATAGTTACCCTGCTGTAAGCATTGTAAATGAGCCTAAACGAAACACACAAACATTGAGCAGACACATGGCGCCCGACCAGTCGACAATTACTGGAGGAATGACCCGACTAACCAGGCCACCAACCCAACCACAGCACTAGCTCTGCGCAACTCAGCACTTGGCTATGGGTGCGGATTTATTTCGGGAATTTGTTGTTTTTTACTCTTGTTGTTTCTTCCTCTCTTTTTTTGTCCGGGCCAGTAATATGTCGCATCTTACTACATTTTCTCGCGAGCATCGTTTTCAGCATCCCCCGCATGTCCGACAAACACCCCCAGCATCACCAACAAATCGTGGGTAACAAAATCTAAAAAGTAGCGGGTTTCCGGGGTCCAAAAAATGATGAATCAAATAGGAGGGCAATTGAATCCCTGTAAAAGAAACTAAAAAGTAGCGGGGGGATTGGAGGGGCGGCAGCTCCCCCCATGATGTTCACAGAAGTGATGATTCGAATAGGGGTGCAATGAAAACGGGCGGCAACCCCCCCCCCCAGATGTTCGAAAGAAGCGATGATTCAAATTGGGGTGCAATTCAACCTCTGTAGAAAATCTGAAATGTAACGGGGGGTTTGGGAGGGGGGGGCAGCCCCCCACTGATGTTCGAGGAAGTGATTTACATAGGGGTGCAATGAATCAAGAAAGGAGGGTTGGCGGGGGTGGCTTCCCCTATATGTTCGAAGAAGTGCATACATTTGCGTAAAGTGTCGTATTTTATAGAAATCTCGGGAAATTGGATGCTTGGAAAAGTGGTAATTCAGCTAGGGGCGCAGTGCTGTGGGCTGATGCCTAGTGTCTCACCTTTGGTCGTGCAGTTACGCTCGGTGCCTTTCTTGGCTTTGTGCGTGGCCGACCCTTCGCTTGGTCTCCCTTTTTGTTCGCGTCTTGCGGCAACATGGGGCATGTGGGAACACATGGCTAAGCCATGTGTGTACCTGGCCCCTTCGTTACCTGCATGTGCCTTCCTGTAATTTGGGAAAACATATCTGCAAGAAATCTGACAAGTAAGGAAGGGTTGGGGATGATGTTTGAGGAAGTGATGATTCAAATAGAGGTGCTCTACAAACAATCTAAAAAGTAGCGTGGGGATTGGGGGGGGTCCCCCCATGATGTTCGAAGAAGTGATTATTCAAATAAGGGGGACCTGGTGATGTACATACAGACAAAAATAGATTGCATGACATGCTGTATTTTACAGCATTTCCTCGCGAAATTGGATGCTCGAAAAAGTGATAATTCAATTAGGGGGCAATGAAATCTCCGCAAGAAATCAACAAAGTAGGGGGGGTTGGGGGGGAAGCGGCAGCCCCCCCCCCCCCAATGATGTTTGAAGAAGTGATGATTCAAATAGGGGTTCTCTACAAACAATCTAAAAAGTAGCGGGGGGGTTGGGGGGAGGGGTCCCCCCATGATGTTCGAAGAAGTGATGATTCAAATAAGGAGGGCCTGGTGATGCTGCGGATGCGGGAAGCCAAAGCCAAAAACCAATGAAAAGGTACAAAAGCCAAAAAGCCCGGAGAGAACTGGGAAAGCAGAGGATGCGAAAAGCCAAAGCCACCAAAAGCCGCATAAATCAGCGAAGCCAAAACGCCACCTACTGGAGAGGAACTGGGACTGCAGAGGATGCGAAAAGCCAAGGCCAAAAAGCCACCAAAAGCCGCATAAACTAACAAGAAGCCGAAAAGCCAAGAAGCCGAAAAGCCAAGAAGCCGAGAAACCGAAAATCCAAAAAGCCAAGAAGCCGAAAAGCCAAGAAGCCGAAAAGCCAAGAAGCCGAAAAAGCCAAGAAGCCAAAAGCGGAAAAAATGCGGAAACAAAAACAACCTATGAAAGGGCAGTTGACTGATCCTGATGCGTCCTCGAGCCCACTTTGGGGCGCCATGGCTGCGTCAAGGAGTGATCTTTGTGTAAAGCAAATGCGGAAAGCATCGTGGTGGAGCCTTTCCCGCACAGCCGTGCATGAAAGCCATACGCAAATTATGCGAACCATTCCCCATGAAAGATTGTTAGGGACCTCCTCCTCAGGCCCACACCACCTCAAGAACCTCACAAGCAAGTGAGCTAACCTCAACCCTAGAAGCACAATCTAGCTCAATCAGAGCTATGTACAACTAATCCGCAATCCGTGGTGGGACACCACCATGCACCACCTTCACAGGTGAACCAGCATCCGGTATAAGGATTGATTTCCGGACCCCCAGTGGCCATGGGAAAGAAGCGTCGCGCCTAGGGCCACGGCCCCGACCTGCCAGCGCCGATCGGCGGCAACGTGGCCTCGGACTCGGGAAGCGTGTTCTCGAAGCTGTGCTGAATTGGGGAACCAGTTGGCGCCACTTCCTGAGGGGATTGGGCAGAAAAAGTCTCACCACTTTGTTTACCACTGAAATGGTCTGCTCAAAAGCTTGAAAACCAAGGGGGGGTATGATTTTGGTTGGCGTTCCAAAGTCTGAGCTGTTTGTTTGCTACACAAGTGGTGGGTCTTCCCAACAAGCACGTCCAGGAACTGAGCTCGTCAGCCGACGAGGTGGTTTTCTGGGGCACCGGCTGCCTGCGGCCTGGGCTTGCCGCTCAGCGGGCGAATCCGGAGCGTTGCCGAAGAATGCCAAGGGATTTGAGACAGAAACTCAGAAGGGAGGGACTGCTGGACTGCAAGGCCCCTTTGAGGAAACACTACTTTTGCACATTTTGACTGAGGACTAAAGCTCTGGATGATCTAAGCGCGAGTCTCAAAGTAAGCATGTTGTCTGAAGAGGCGCTAAGCCGTTGACTGTTGATTGTCCGGCGAGCCGTTCGGAATCAAGCACATGGAGAACCCTAAAACGAGCATGCCTCAAGGGCATGTCCGGCAATACAGCCAGAATGAACCCCTGCAAGTGATACATTAGTTCCATGCCAACCCCTCCCTTGAATCCCAGTTGGCCAGGCTGAGGCGCGCGCATGGGCGGTGGCGGCGTGGCAGTTCGAGGGGGCGTGTTGGAGCGTGAGACGCTGGGCCTTGGGACGGATGCCGGACCTCCATGGGGGGCGGCCTATCCCAGGCTAAGCCAAGCCTAAGACTTGAATCAAAGGTCGATGGGTAGCCCCATGTCCATAGCCGCTAGGCCCATGGAAGATTGAACAAGTCAATGCTAGGCACATCATTGCAGCTAGTTTCCAGGAGCCCACTGCACTTGAGGTGCCTGCAAGTTTGCCGGTTCATCAGAAGTGGCACGCGAAGCTGGGGATTGACCTATGTCAGGAGAGCCTCTCTGAGCAGAATGGGCGTTCAACCACTTCAACACTCAAATGCCTGATGCCATTGGACTCTTGGCCCTGCCGGCCGGCAGTCGGCAAACCCTTTGTTCAAAGGCACGTCTTAGACGATGCAAAGTGCTCCCAAGCGCCTGAGAACCGCTGACGCTGACCTAAAAAGACTTGGTCACGACTCAGCAATTCGGGGTTGCCATGGAATCAAACGTATCCCAGCTATCTAAGCGAATGTCCATTATCTGTTCTTCAAAGCCACCCACTGGGCAACATACCAATCATGACTTTAACACTTTCCAATAGCCATGTTTGCTAGACCTCCCCAACTAACACATACTGACGCTGATACGGGTTAACCCTCTTCCCAAGAATTATTGCTCTGAGTGGCTTTGTCTCAGACTTTCTATGTTAATGACTGCTACGGACTTTTTGAGGTTGTTTGAAAGGGAAGCCAAAGAAAAGCCTAAAGGAGGAACAAAAGTAGCTTCCGCCAATCCGCCCGTAGCTTTGGCCCCCGTAGGCTTCAGACGTGTTGCCCGGAGTTGCCGCCGGCGACCTCGGGTGAGAGGGTTTGTCTCAAAACCGGGCCAAAATGCGTACCCTCAACCACACTTCCTGAGTGGATTGGCCAAAAAGAGGCTGAACTTGTTATTTACCACTCAAATATACTAAAATGGCCAAGAAGTGACCAAAGTCCATGACCAAAGTCGAGTGAACAATTGACAGTCTCCGTTGGCCTTCAAAGGAATCCAGGCCCAAGGTTCTGGCACGCTGCGGCCGGCCGACCGCACCTGCGTCTGGCTGCCTCGGCCATATCGGTCGCGAGGGTTGTTTGGGCCGGGCAAATCAATCCCCAGCACGCTAGAACACTAATTCACTTGCCCAAAGGGCCGGTCAAAAAAGGTGGTCACAAAGCTGTTGGGACTTCCTTGTTTCCTTCTTGGGCCACGAAGCGACGCGGATGCATCTGCTGAAAAAGGTTGAAACAGCAACTGCTTTTGTCGTCCCAGGGGTGGCCGCTGCCCAACTCCCCGTCCACTTCACTTCGGTTGGAAAACAGGGTAGTTCAGCCGTCCAGGCGGGCGGACGGTTCACCTGCGACTGGGTCTCACGCCGGTGCTCAGGGCCGCCTCGCATGGCAAACCAAACCCAAACGAAACTAACATGACACCGAAAAGGGGAGGCTCCTCCAAAAGCAGGTTCCGCTACAAAACTGGTGATTTGTTTGCTGGTTTCATGCTGATGGGCAATGTGGACCATGTTGCACTGGCGAATGCTACGTACCGTTGTCAGCTGCACGCATGTCTGCCAGGCAAGGTTCAGGAAATGTGTCTCAATGCCAAATGCCTGTGGTATTGCCATAGTGCTATATGGGCTTGCGGTTTTGAGGGTCCCCCTTAAATCAGACGCACCCACATGACAGTTGGCATACCTTCGTCATTAGCTGCTTTGCCAATCACCACCTGACACTGTGCCATGACAGAACAGGCGCCAAAGCTAATGGTGCCCTTCCGGACAAGACTCGCGAGAAGAAAGGCAATGGTGGACAAATCCGTGTGTTCGCCATTAAGGCTTGCTGTGAATGATGCCGCACTCAAGGCAAGCATCTGTGCAAAGCGCTTCCAACCTGTTGTTTGCCTTGTACATCCAGCCGCAGCAAGTGGTGACTTTTCCATATGGGAGCCCAGGGCATATCACCCGGCGAGTGTGCCATCTACCAGGCTGGATCTATCTGGCTCCAACGCTCACAAAGGCTTACCTTTTGAGACTAGAAGCGAGCTTCCACTTCATGTCCAACGGCCCCCTTTGAAACAAAGGAAAGGATGGAGCTGCCACCGAACGACACGGGAGCGAGCCTTCCAAGCGAAATCCAAAAAGCCTTGAATCACCTAGACCAAAAGCCCAAACAAGCCGAACAGCCGACAAAGGAAGTGGACTCTCCTGCCAGACCAGACACTTGAAAAAAGGAACCAGAAGAGCTAAGCACAAAGAGCCAAGTCGAAAAAGGACACAATGCATTGTTCAATACATCTCGTAAATGCAAATGCCTTAAAATCGGAAATCCGCAAAATGGATATGGCGCCCGTAGATTCATGTTGGCTTCCCGTTTGGAGATTCACTTCTTCCGAGTCAAGCCAAAGACCATGACTCACTTCTGATCGAGTGGATTGGCCAAAACAAAATTGGGCTTTCTGTTTGCCACTTGACTCAACCTAAAAAGTGGACCACGTCCAGAGACTCAGGAAGTGAGTTTGGGCTCACACTGCCCCAAAGAAATCTGATAAGTTTGTGTTGTTGAATGGACACCTTTTGAGCGTTGGCTTGAAGGGACCCCAACAAGAACGCCACCTCAATTCCCATGTTGTTTCTCCAAATGGTGGAATTCTGAAACTAGGTGGTTTCCTGCTGGTTTTCCTTTAAAACTTTAAACGGCCCAAAAAGGGTTCCCCCCCCCCCCCAACACAAAAAAAGAAACATCCAAACAGGAGAGACCCAAACCACCAACTAGGGCAAAGTGTCCCTTTCCCCAAAAAGAAAAACCAAATGGGGGAGACCCAAGCCAGGGGCTTCTTCCTTGCTTTTTGCTTCCCCCTGGCGTCCGTTTGCCCAAAAACCCTCCCAATCTTGCCAGCCCCCCGACTCACCGACCCGCCCTTTGCCGCGCGTTCGCGTTCGCGGTCCCAAAGCCCCGCGCCTGGAGCTCCAACAAGTCTTTGGACCCGGGCACCGCCTTGAGGCCTCGAGCTGGACCGATACAGACGAGGGGCGGGGGGTTGCAGGGCAATGCTCCAGTCAAGGAGGGGTGGGAGGGGGGGGAGGGGGGGGGGAGGGGGGGTTACTTGTTTTTTTGTGCCGTTTTAGTTGTTGATTGGTTTTCTCAGTTGTTGATTGAGCGCCATCTTTGTCCCACCTTTGGGCTTGAGTTGTAAGCAAATTCTGGGAGGCTGGCCCCTTGAAAGGCCTCAGAATCGCAGAATCGGACTGAATCTCAGGGCTCGCAACCGGCAACTGCAGCCCTCGACGCGCACAACTCTGGTCTGGGACTTTAGCGACCTCCCTCGAAACAAAGCTTCAAACAGATACCCTCAAAACAAACACATCCAACTGTCAACGATGCTAAACTAACATGAAAGAGATTAAGAACCAAGTTCAAATCTTCCAAAAGAGGTGTTTGTTGAGGTTGCTGTTGGGGCAGCTTTTTCGCGCTGCATATGAATTTGCGGAGAAGTAGTCCTTGTGGTTCATGGGCGGCCTGGGGGCAATGAAAGAATTCGGGCCCTTGCAGCCTTGTAAAACAAAAAAACACGGGATACCTAATATTGGTGTGCTGGGAGGATGTTGGCGGCCCTAAGTCTCTCCGTATCCCATGTAACCGCCTCAAGCATGCGTATGGGGTTGCGTTGCACTTGAAAGACAAACTAAGCCGTGATCAATAAAACCACTCACCCACATTCTTCGAAGCGTCTTCATTTCATGGGTGCAGACAATCACATCGCCCTTCATAGTGCTTGCTGGTGCTCAGTCAGCAAATGACCATCCAGGTGTTAGTTGTTGGGAATGAACTGGAAGGGGATTCCCTTAAAGGAAGCCACCAGTTGGATGGCTCATAGGGCTCGTTCCTTCATTGTATGATGAGCACCAGCACCCCCCACCCCCCACCCCCCACCGCGCAACCCCTTGCCGCCCGAGCCGCCATTGTGCAGCTCCTGCGCGGCCTCACTATGCTTTCCGAGCCTCGGAGACGAATTTCGGCGGCTCAATCTGGCTGCGGTTGTCAAAACCAATGGGATCCCATTTTGGTTGGTAGGTGAAATTACCACCCATTTTGGAACATTTTAGTGGGGATTGGGATGTTCACTGAAATTAAAGGATTTTGACCCATGGCCATCTCAATCTGTTCAACCAGGTGCGTAACCGAGGCCACGCTGAAGACCAGTGATGCTTGTTCAACTTCCTTTTCCGGTCCTCTACCAATGCCTACAACAAAACATCGCCAAACAATCTGACCTCGATCCAGGCGATGCAAGGGCCCAAGCACCAAACGTTGCACAGAGAGGAGCCGAGGGTTCCTCCTTCAGTTGCTAGACTCACTGGTGCAAAAAGCAGTGAGGGTTTAACTGCGGGCCACACACCGGCTGCCAAAACCTCCCAACACCCGAAGCACACCAAATGATCAAGTCTCTTCGGATAGCAGTAGCCGAGTTCGTAAAATCTTGATGACGGGAAACCAAGGGGATGTCCATGAAATCCGCAAGCCAAAGGAGATGAGCAACAAATGCAAGCACCTGGAAAGTAGCAAGGCTTCCAAGTCGTTCAAAGTGCCTGAGCCTCGGACTCCCAAATGGCCTTCACCTGAAACGGGGCGAGCGCGTCAGTTAAAACAGGGCCTGGGTCTAAAACAATGCAACCGGAGTGTGGTTGCGTTTCAGGCTAAAGCAAAAACAACAGTCTTCCTAGCTGCCGCTTGATGCTTGTTTACCCAAGCAAATGCCGAATGTTGACCCCGGCTTGACAAACCCGTCCTCAAAATAGGGAGGTGTCCCCTCGAGGCATATGCCATGAACCCCCTCTAAATGAACTCTTAGATGTGCAACATGCATTCTGCGGTGGCTAAGTGACCGTTCACATCTTGCACCATGCGAAAATCCTCAGCTCAAAGCCCAACACGGATCCTGAAAAGATGGTATGCTGCAATTGTCGTGTAATTTGCAAAAGGCATTCCCGTTGCCTAGTGACCTTGGTAAAACAAAGGACCCTCTGGTGTTGACAGCTGCTCGTGAGGACCTGCCCAAAAAAGAGGAAGACCATGCCTTGGCATTGATAGACCCAGCTGGTCTCTTGGGATTGCGTATGTTGCCCCTAGTCACGTCCAAATTTGGCACTACTGGGCGATTCCAATGCTTTTCCTGGATCTCAGTCCCAAACAACCAACGAGGTGAACGCTTCGTTGAACTCAAATGCCCAGTGGCCATGGGAAAAAACGGCATCCTTTTTTCTTTTGGGGGGGGGGTGGTTCTTGCTCAAGACCCCACCCCCACAATTGGAGTGAGTGGGAGTGTAAAGGAGAACCCTGCTCAAAAAACGGAAAACAGGCGCCGCTGGGCACGTGGGTGAATATCCCTTGGGAATTTCGTGAGGCTCCGGAAGTTCACGGGACTTTTCAGCTGCACTCTTCACGGGGTCCGCAGGCAAACGCCATGAACATCGCATATTTTTTACATACTGTGGATGGACGAAATCCATTTCGCACCGCCCAAGAAACTCTAGAAGGGTTCGATTCCCCTGTAAATACCAACTTACCATGGTTTCCCGCGGTTTCATAGTGGTGCAGGATTTCGTCCATCCACAGTACTGCATCCCAGTATGATGTTGGAGGCAGTTGCTGGTCTGGGAGTTCAAAGTTGAAGGGCACCACTCAAGAGTGAGACTTGTCATGGAAACAAAGAAGTTACACTTCTGATGTTTGATGGCAGCACTCAGAACTATTGCCTGCTCTCAGCAGGGAATAAGGGAATGACTCCTGTAAACCCTTCCCTGCGGTGTCCTCCAAGGGAATCCCCAAACGGTTCATTCCCCAAACGGTCATTCCCTATTGATTAGGGCAGGGGCCGCTAAGTCGGGCTCCGGACGGAACACAACGTCCGCAGTATTCAAAGTTGAACCTCCTGACCAACCCCCTGACTTCCCGAGAGGAATACCCCGCACAAAAATCTGAACTTTGTGTCTACTGCCAAAACGGTCAAAATCTAAGAGTTCAAAGTCCAATAACTCACGGCTTGAGAAAATGAATGTTTGCGACTGTGGCACACTTGACACGGAGGCAACTGTTGGCGCAAAGAAATCGCTTGGCCCTGCTGCTTCCCCTCAAAAAACGCAAACAAAAACTGTAGCTGAAGACAGTCCATAACTTGTCCTGATCCACCATGCTTCCCTCAGGCAAAGTAAAACAAATACATCAGACCATCGCCCGGGTGCAAAGCCCCGAGCTGATTTTACGTCTCCCTTTCACTGCCTCGGTGCCGGTTCCCTCGACCGGTCAGGCGTCCCGGCCAGAAGCAGCCAGCCCTTCACATAGTCCCGCCGCAGCTTGATGCACTGCTGCGCGTCCTCAAAGATTCAAAGACCCACCTGAACCTTCATACTACCCATAAAGAGGGGACTCCACCCCATAATTTTGGGGCTAGAAACCCTATTTTTCAGGGGGATTCCAGTCAAAAGGGCCCAATGAGACTTGCAAATACTCACTTCTTGAGTGGATTGGCCAAACAAAGACCGAGCTTGTTGTTTATCACTGAAATGGTCTTCTCAAGTAGTTTAAAGTCCAGGAACTCAGGGAGTGAGAATAGCTTTAGGAACTTTACTTCCAATTGAGGCCATGGGCAAGGTTGCATCTAAATAATTGCAGAGCCCCAAACAGCGACCTTCTCAAGGCTAACTCAGAAAACCAGCCTATCGCGATTGCCCATATGCGCTTCTCACTTGCCCCGGATGGGACCCAAAAATGCAATGTCAACCTATCGGGACCTTGACTAAGTGGATCTCAAGATGGGAAAGCCAAGGCCCAAAGGTCGATTCGCTCTGGGACAGCGAGGCGAAAAAATGCCGACGTTTCTCTGCCCGGGACCTGAAGCTTCGGTCGACGTCAAAGCCGGCAAAATCAATGAAACTGCCATGCTTCAGGGCTTCAAAGTTGGATTTACTTCCGCCATTTCCAACATCCTCCTACTTAACTTTTAATCATGGACTCAAACAAAAACACCACTTATTTGTTGGAAGAAACTCCGTTTAGGGGACCCGCCTTTTGGTTTCTGTGTCATTTTGTGGCGGAGGGCCAATAAGTCCCCAATGGCAAAACAGCAGACTCCGGCGCGAGCAAGCGGCTCCTCCTTGCACTTGACCCAATCCTCCACGGCCTCGGCACCGAAGGCACATGGAGAGTTGCGGTTTTTGTTCGTCTTTTTGGCGCTGAGTTGACTGGCCAAACAATTCATGATAGTGAGAATAGTCATGAAATGAAGTGCTCCAAACCCACACAGTTTAAAGTCCAGGAGCTCAGAAAGTGAGAGTTTCATCAGCTTCAAGCTCCAAGAAACGGGGGGTTTGGATTGGCGGTTCGGGGCCTGTACAAGAACCAGGGGTTCAAGAAGGAATTCCCCGGTCAGGAAATTCTAGCACCACCCCAGATATTCTTGGCTGGCATTGGCTACCCCTACATGGGCTCATTCTCAAAGCCTGCCTCATGCACCCAACGTTGAAAAAAACAAAACAAAACATCTTTTCAGTAGTTCCAGATTCCCTCTAATTACCACCAACAGGGGACAATAACACACATCCAGTCACTTCAGCAAATGGGAGCAACTCAGGTCAAACCCCGACCAGCCTTGTAGCACAACGCCCGGTTGGCAAACCTCAGCAGGTGCTTTTGCCGGGTGACGCCACCTTTGTTCAGCTTCCCACCAGTTGGTGGTTTGGAGCCAGGTGGTTTGGAGGTTGGAAAGTGGTTTCCCGTTTACCCTCTACAAGAACCAGAGGTTCAAATCCCCAGTTCCCACCAATCCAAACCACCAACTAATCGTTACCTGATATTTTGGCGCAATCTCAAAGTAGAGTAGTCACTAGACACTTATCACCGGTAAGTGTGTTCAAGGCAGTGCCTTCACGCCCAAAGCACCCTGCGGCGTGGTCGCGGGTGACCCGGTGCGGAGCGATCTGCATGCAACGCCCAAGCTCAGAGAAAACAAAGAAGCCCAAGTAACTTAGCAATTGCAAGTAGATGATAAGCCTGTCAGCTGACGTGCTTCATGCAGTCACAGGGCTTCTGGGCTCCGGGCAGGCGGTGGTCGTGGGGCAGGAAGTGCAAGGCCTAGAAATGCAAAAAGGATCCCAGCGTGGGCCTTCCAAAATCGAGATCTCCTCATCAATGGCGGTCTTGTTTCTGAGAAATCTTCTGCCTGATGCAGGGTCCGCCAATATTTGGGTCTTCGCCCAGCCCCTCGTACAAGAGCCTGGGCTCTCCCAAGGTCCGAAGGCGGCCCCGACTTGGGGGGTGGGGGGGGGGGGTGCTGGCCGCAAGTCTGTAGAAGGAAAATGGGGTGCCATGGATGGAATTCCAGCAGCGCCCCCTCCCCCCCCATTTTCTCATGTTTGAGGGGCTGAAGCAAACAACTTCCTTGCCCCGGCCTTGCCATACTCCACCATGGCACTCTGGTAGAGCTTTACGGACTCTTGCCTCAGTGTTCACGAGCTCAACCCAAGGGGGGTGTGCATTTCATGACTCCTCGACCTTTGGGCATCAAAACTCGGGATGTTCATGTCCAACCACTTGTGAGATGATTCTCTATCAAAATTCAGGGCCGAAGGGGGTCCAATACGCGGGTTTCAGGTTCCGTGCGCTTCCTATTGTGAAACCACAGCGCTTTCAGGTTTGCTTTCAGGTTTGGCTTTGGAAAAGCAAAGCTTATCTGCCGCACAGCGAGACCCAACACAAATCCCGTCCATGGGATTTGTGGGCTTTGTTTGACCCAGCGTCCCTGACAAGAAGCCCTGCTCCCTAAAATCCATATCGATACGGAGCCTGACATACAGCAGCTTCCTACTAAGAAGAGGCCAAACTGTTCAGCCTACAAAGCAAGGCAAAGCACCTCATTGCGGGTTCCTGAAGGATCTGCCACAAGAGGGTGTTGTTTTGAAGAATTTGACCCTCAAAATAGATGGATTGCTTTCGGTTTTCCTTTGAAACTGCCAACAAACATCGAGGGATACCGAGCTGCAAAAAAAATGGCTCAGCCGCGCACAGATCGTCGCAAGGCCCACAGGTCGTCTCGAAGCTAAGGCCCCGGCACCCCCCGAAGGTTGGTGTAGGGATCCGCGTCCTTGGAGATCTCCTTGGCCTGTCAGCTTCCTACAGGTTTGAGGAAGGAACCTGCAGGAAAGAACAAAAAACAGCAAGCTTCAGCGGATGTATTTTTTGGGGGGGCACCCGCCTGCAAAAAACAACACCCAATTGTCAGAGGAATCCCCTTTTGGGAAATGGAGCCCCTGTTGGGGGCTCCAGGTTGAGTTGTAGGACGGCAATGAGTGGTTTGGATCCCTGTTGGGAGGTTGCGGGGGTTCAGATCCCATCCAGGGCTTCGAACCTATCCAAACCACCCTTGCGGGGGGTAACCTGATGACATGCGGTCGATCACCCAGGGCAAACCATGCTGTGAACTGGAAGTTAGATTTTCGAAAGCTCGCTGGAATAGAACTTGCTGTTCCAAGAGTTCTTGTCGGTTTCTGCGTGTCTTTCTGGCCGGTGCCAAACCTCTTCGCGGCCTTGCCTTGCACAAAGGGTTGACGGGTTGACAGGCCGTGAACGTTTGTCCACAAACCACCCATGCGAGCACAATTCGATGCTTCCTGTGGCATTCTCACGGAAGGTACCTGTTGGATTGCTCATTGCTAACTGCGTGTTGTGCCAGGCATTCGCTTTCACACTTCGGCCCCAAATGGGCTAGCCACCCCTCCAAGTGAATCCGGGTTGGGTGCTTTGTTTCGCACCCGGTCAACGCACCTGATTTAAACAAGAAGTGACTTGGGCCTTGCTTGCCTCAACCCAGAGCAGCGACCTAGCCTCAAGTGTGGTACATGCAAAAGTTCTTGGGCTTTCAAGGGCAGAAGGGGCCCAATGAAGCCAGTTTCCTGGGCGAACCTGAACCCCGCTGCAGTTGGGCCGGGCCGATTGCAACCTCAATCTCCCCACGAGCTCTGCACGGGGGTGGGGGGGGGGAGTGCTTCTTTCCGTCTTGGTGACCTGCAACCTGTTGGCAGCTCCACTTGTGGGTTGCGGGTTGGATTGGCCAAAACCACTAAACAGCATGTTGGGCTTTCCACTCCCAACAAGTCCAAAGACCGAAACCGAACTCAGGGAGTAAGTCGCCAACCCCGGCCAAAAGGCCCATGGCATTCCTCCCGGGTCCCCCAAACAACATCGCTTCGAGGTCGTGTTCAAACCCCCGGAAGGTGAGATGTTTGTGTGATGTTGGAAATTCCGCAGGTTGGAGAACCCGGAAGGTGAGGTCGCGATTCAGCTTGTGATGTTGAAAGTTCCCAAGGTTTTTGGGCTTGGTTTGGAGGGAAGGTTTGTGTGTGACGTTGATGTTCATTTTGGGGAGGGGTTTGGAGAGAAACCAAAAGGAAAACCAGCATTGCTTGTGGGCACTTTTTGGCACATGTGCGACAACCTGGCCTTGGAGTACAGCTCGTTCCCCCGGCGCCGGAAGACATTGGCCCTGGCACAACTTTTCACAAGCGCCTCGCAAGATCTCTGGGCTAGCTGTTGTGATGGCTCCTTTTGTCTTGTGTATCTCCTTTGGGCGGTTTGGATTAGGGGTTGGGAAACTAGGTGGATCCCCAAGAAAAGGATCTGTAACAAGGTGAGCGCGTTTCGCCCCCCAGGTGAGCTTGTCGTGAAATAAGAAGAACCAATCCGAACTCGTACTAAGGAGTGTTCATGCTTACCGCTCAAAGCCTGTTTGAAATATGGCTTCTGACTGAGGCTGGGCGAGGAGGGACGCAGGTGGTCAAGTCACTAGTCTTGTTGAATGGAATCCCCAAAGCAAGCCAAGTAAAGTAGGGCATAGCTACTCTGTGTGCGCAGCTTGTTTTCGAAGTGTTTGCCTTGTTCAACTTGAAGAGTCTTGCAACCAGCATCTCAGCAGAACTAGCAGACTAGCAGGGTGTTCCGCTCTCGGGCCATTCTGCGCCCACCAAGTTTAAGTTTCTCTCCCAAGTGGTAGGCGGCCCAGTTGTTTTTTTACCATGCTTGGGAGAGGAGTGGCCAACCGCTAAGCGCAATCTTACATGAATAACGGCCAATCCTTGTTTGGGTATAGGGGGTCTGGACTTTGATTTCCCCAAGAAGATGGGACACCTGGGCTGTTTACCGCTGGCTTTACGTAGGTCCGTTTTTCGGAGGTTCGCCCGCCTGTCCAGCGGGCTGGCCGCCTGGGTGGGGGCTCGTGTTCGACGCCAAAAAGGCGTTCGCTAGGAGTCCCTATGGCTCACTCTCTGAGTGGATCTTGCGAACAAACCTGTTTGTGTATCACTAAATGGTCCAAACCAAAAAGTATGAAGTCCGGGGACTCCGTAAGTGAGCGCATATCCAATCCATACAGTTAGCACCTTGAAGGATTTGGGGATCCAGGCGCTAACCAATTGTTACTCACACACTTCCCTTTGAGGAGTCAAGGGAAAACTTGATCCCGTCGCTGTTCAACCGAAACCTGAAAACAGGAAGATCTCCTGAAGCTGGGGATCCCCTCCGGGTGTTAAAAGGGAAACCGGGGGCACGGGTGATACAAAGAAGGTGTCAAACCAGTCCACATAAATCCCGCAGAATCTGCCAGAACCGATTTGCCCGACCCCGCCACAAATAAGCGTTTGCTTCAACTCCACTTGGGGTGTTGCTCGGGGATGGCTTTGGCTCGCTTTTGAAAAGCTCGCACTCAGTGTCTGGGACGTCCGAGGTTCCCAAGCAAGTCTTGCCAGATGGCATGGGCTGGAAGAAATCCAGGCAATGGGACCCCAACCCCAACCCACTTTCAAGTTGTGCCATCCCCCAGTGGCTTGGTGCTTCGGACGTTGGAGAGGGGTCTTCCCCATTTGGCTTCAAAAGGAGCTGGGGTTTCAGCGCAGCCTGCAGTCAGCGTCCTTCCAATTGGTGGTTTGGATTAGCGGTGTGGTGGTTCAAGGGTACATCCTACAAGAACCAGGGGGCCAATCCAAATCCAAAAATCCAAGCCACCTAACCTGAAATTACCCTCCCACCGACTAACGTGGATGTGGATCCCTGTAAAAAGACTGCTTTCCTCTTGGCTGGGGCTTTGTGCACTTCCACTCTCAAATTCAAATCTATCCGAAGCCACCGGTCAATCCGAGCCACCAAGGGATACCTTAGTAAGTCATGGTTATTCAGGGATCCTTGCATTATACACCTGAACATTGCCTTGTAAATGGTGGTTTCCCTTTTTCCACCAAATTGGGCAAAATGTATTTTTTAAGGAGCCCCGTTATTGATTAGCTGATTCGGAATCCACCAAGAACAAGTCTTCCATTTGCTTAAGCCCACCGGGAGGAGAACAAAAACGATTCCCGTTACAAAAAAAAAAAAAGCACTAAAAAATGGGACCGGTTCCCTTTAAAACCAACCGGGGAAAATAACCATTACAAATATTCAGCAACTGGAAGATGTGCTTTCCGGCCCCGAGGGCGCCACCGCAGCTCCGGCGCTCTCTGCTTCGAAGTTCTCGGGCAAGTAGCTCGCCATGGTCGCCTAGGCTCCCATTTAATCTGATGCAACTTTTTGTTGGAGTCAAACTCCCAAAAAAGCACTCCAATGATGTTTGATTCTTTATGGGAGTCAAACCCAGAAAAGGGGCTGCAAAACCTGGTGTTTCAGATCGGATTGTCCACTGCGAGTTGAAGAAACATGGTATTCATCGGATTTTCCACTATAGCATCAACCCCTTTGTGTCTCTCAGTCGGCATGGCAAGCCTGCTTCACACATGAGGGCAGGTTTTAGGTTTTGGGTGTGCCCAATCCGGAGCACTCCACCATTTCCTCTGATAAAGGAGTCCTCACATGTTCAACATCGGCTGAGAACGAGGGTGACCTCCTTGCGGAGGATGCCCGTGAGATATCGCAGCGGTTAGGCTGTTCAGTTCAGAGACTCTTTGTGTGCATCTTGGGCACCCCGACGAAACAATATAGGATACTTGTTGTTTGCCCATCCTATAAACCATAGAGCCGAAAGGTAAACTCTGTCACCACTGGCATGCGCACACTGCTAAAATACATTTGTACAGCATGATGTACATTCTAGCATTTTCTATCTTGCTCTCGGCCATAGAGACGCTAATGAATTCCAGCTTATTGTGTCCGCTCACGCACTGTGGGCAACGTGATGCATGCACAACGCACAAACCAACGCCATACACTTTGGCAAATTCGCCGCTCTCGAAACAGATTTCGTCCTGTGGGCCGCGCCGATTAGCTGCCACCCTGCGTGCGCATTCTGTGCACGTGTTCACTCCCACGATGAGGTGCAGCTAATTGTCTGCTGCTGCACTATGCGGTAGGGATGTAGATCATGACTGTGGCCTATGGGGAAAGCTGATCCAAGAAGGGCTTGAGTTGCCTCCTTTGCTTCCTTCGAGCTTCCCTTAGTTTGCCCGTTTTTGTGGGGGGCAAGCGCAAAGTGCCGGCCAGCTGCCGTCCATTGGGGCGCCTTTTTTGCACGACACCGACCCCTTGGGCCAAAGCTGGCGAAGAGATGCTCATTCTTCACAGCGCGCGGAGTGCCCCAAAATTATTCCGGTCAAGTGCTGATCCGGGTGTGTTTGTTTTTGAGGACCTCCCCAAAATGATGGTTTTCCTTTTGGTGCCCCTTTAAAACCATAAACAAAAATGGCACGCTCGAAAAAAGACACTGCCATACAGACTTCTCATCACTGTTTGCCCGCTTTGGGGAAGATTTTGGCCCACATGCATCATCTTGCGTGCTTCAAGCCCTGCAACAATCTGCAACATGTCTCCGCCTGAGACGACCCTAGTCGTGGCGGAAAAGCAACCCTCCATTGGCAATCACATGTTACAATAACATGCGTGGCTACCTAAGGCCTGTTTCCAAAACGAAACCAACAATCGCACTGTTGGGGGCACCTGCCAACCTTGCCAACTGAGTTGACTTGCCTAAAAACAGTCCATGCATTTGTTTGTTTACTACTGAAATGGTCCGTGCGTTTCAAGTCCAGGAACTCACGGAGTGAGTGATCCCAAAAGACAAAAACGGGGAAACCGGTGCAGACAATGGCTTCAGAACTGGAGGAGTACGTACGCCGGGGCGACACCATGGTTTATGGCGCCAGTCAAGTGAACCCCAGGTTTGACCTCAGGTCGACCATCGCTTCCCCGGAAGCACGACGTCTACGTTAAGACCAAAGTATCCGTGCCACGTCGCGCAACATCGGGAGTCGCGAAAAACCGTGCCTTCCCAGCGCGCACCGGAATGATCTTAACAAGTGGATGGGGCAGCGAGCGCCGCACGGCCTTTGGAACCAATGCGCGCCAAACACGCGGCTCTCAAAGGATTTGGCCTCAGTTTCGCGAGAAGGCAACACCCCCCCTCCGTCAAGGAAGCTCAGCCGTCAAAGCTAGGCTGGAATTAGAACCCCAGCAAACAAATATATTTTTGCCTGGTTAGTGGAAAACAAAGGGACCCCAAAAAAGCAACAGCAAAAAGGGGAGCTAATTCTGGGGAAGAAAAGTTGTCCCCAACAAGAACATCCAACGATCTTCAATTGTAGGTAGGAGGAAGGCTTGCCTGCGTGAAATGCTGGCAAACCCCTCCCAATGTTGAGGGAATTGAGTATGGCGAATTTCTTCTCCAAGTGCTTGGGCCACCCAATCACTTGCTTGGAATTGAACAAGCCGCAATTGGGTTTGTCCCTTTTGATCGAAACTTCGAATTAGCCCTCAGTCGGCAAAGCAACACGCAAGACCGGAATTAAACACCAAACTATTTAGGCCCATGTTTGAAGATGCACAGGGACTTGAATGCAAGTGCACTGGGGGTGCGCAACACAGCAGCTTCCATGACACCAAGACACGTACTTTCGTGTTGCAACACCCCCTGGGCTGTCTTCAGATCCTGCTAAAGGTTTAACTTTTAGTGGGTTAAATGGAAACTACCACTAAACTCGAAACACCTAGAAACCGAAGGGAATGGCTGGGACCCACCCAGAAAACAGATGAAGCAGTTTGACCGTTGGCCCCAGCTTCTCCTAGGCTTCCGGCAGACAGCCTGAGGCCCAAGCCAGCTAGGCGTACTTCTTCTTTGGGCTGATCTGCAGGGCGCGGTTTCCAGGCAATGAGAATCAACCAGGTGACCCAGCTACGGGCGTGGGCTATCCACTTGCTTCACTTCATCTTTCAACGGTCCCGGATCCCAAATCCCAATTTTCACGTAAGGAGCTCGGAGAGTCACTGAGTGAGTTGAGTCCAAGATCCCACAGAGAGTGCGAACTGCATTCTGGCCCAACCTTCTGAAGCCGCTGAAAGGGATGTTTCTACCGTTGAGCGCCCGGCCACGGGCCATGACGACAACTGGATCTGGAGGAGGGGGAAGAGCGAGCGCGTGGCAAACGCCGGCTGGTGATCCCGACATGGAAGCCAAAGCAACTGCAAAATGGATGGCCAGCCGGGCAAAACATCGAGGCCAGGCGATTGACCACCGAAGCAAGCACCCCGAGCTCTTGAAAGACCGAGGGCTTCTGCCTGCTGATGGACATGGGACCGAGCCCAAGGCTTTTTCCAAGGCTTTCCGACCGCCCTTCGACAAGCTCACAGTCTGTGCAAACTGCGCCAAACAACTGGCACAACATGAGCTCTTGCTTCAAGGGTCATCGGGGGAAGTGGACCTGTTGCTGCTGGTGCACTTTTCGTGAGAAAAAGGCCGTCTTGGACAAGGTGGGTCAGCCGCGTGCATGAGCAGCAATTGTTGCAGCTTAATTATGCAGGGAGCTGCAGGCTTTGCATGGCTGCATGGTACAGACAGGTCAGCAACTTTCATGGACATATTCGTAGCCTGAACCAAAAAAGAAAAGCGAGCAAGGGATCTGGACAACTTGCAGGAATTCACACACCTGAACTTGGGCGAGACCATTTTACTCCTTGGTGAGCTCCAGGGTTCCCTGCAAACAATGCTGGGCATCCCGCTCAATGGAGAAACGATCGATGGCAACTTGGCCCCATTTGAAGATCTTCAGGTAGCTTCAGCTGATGTTCAAAACAACCACAGGGGAACTCGGTGGCTTCCTGCTCCCCTGCTAAAAGTGACTAACTTTTAGTTGTTTAATACGGAAAACCCATTAGTTGGCTAAAAGTTGTTCAGTCCTAACATCCCTTGGCAACATGCACCAAAGTTCTGTTTATGAGCCATGCCCCTTTCCTTTCGCACCAGCTGGGGACAGAAAACACTAGCGAGTGGAAGTCACCCGAGTCACCGATTCAGTGATGCACCAAAGGGAAATGGGGGCCTCTCTCTGTCTCTCCAAATGTAGCAACTCCAAGCAGGCGATCTCCTCTCGGTTTCGCCTGCTCTTTCGCCTCGACGGAGCTGACAAAGGAAAGGGTCTCGTCCTCTGCGTAGCCGAAGCGTGCCTCCAGAAACGGCTTCGGCAAAGGAAAGGACGTGGTCAAAACGACTCATAATCAAAACCTGGCACAAAATTGGTGAACATGGTCAAACCGAGTCATAATCAAAAACCCTGGCACAAACTTGGTGAGCATGGTGAACCCAAAACCATGTAAAGACTTGCCAAGTCCGCCGCACGTATTTGTGGTTGGCAGTGTCCCGTTCTGACCTTCATCTACCCGGGTTTTGGATGTGGCTCACATGGGGAATCATGGGCACCCCGGCTTCATAAACCCCCGGTTGATTAATAAGAACACGCCCCCTTTTTGTGGGAATCCGGATCGCTTTTGTGGGGCCCGGCATGGACGAGTTCGCCAACCCAACAACGAGATCCCCTTTTTGTACAGGAACAACGGGCGACGTTGCAACCAAGGCGGGGGGTAATTTGCTCAAATATGCCGCGCAGGTTCCACAGAAAAGGATTGCATCAACATGGGGGAGTACCTCTTCTACCAATCCCTGAAACGCAACAGGACGGACATTTGGAAGTGACAATGGCGTTTTGACACGACAAAGGGCAAAGGACAAAACAGAGGAAACCCGACAACAAACCCATGCACTTTAGGGTGTGAGGGACGGGGCGGCTCCTCATTCGGCCCGCCCTGTCACTGTCAAACAGCACCCACCCCCGGTGGCAGCCACGCGGAAGTTGAGGCTACTGTTGCAGCATGGCCAGTTTAAGAGAAACTAGCGGCTTGTCAAACCTCATTCCCGTTGGAAGCTTGCTGATCAGATTCCGTTTGCTTTTTTGCCCCCTGGAAAACAGGCAAATACTTCCAGTAGTGATGCATTCCCTTTAAACCCAAGGAAACATATATCACATTCTCTTAAGCCAATGAAGGTCAGGCGCTTTCGCTCGGCGCCCAGCGCGGAGCTTAACGTGAACCGCGGATAGAGTGGCTACTTCAGTAGCTACCCCAAAATACCCCAAACAAGAAAGGAATGAGAGACCAGCCTAGGCACAAAACCTAGGAGAGGCATTGGATAACTTCAATATCTAAGGGTTTTTGTACTACGTCCTGGGATTGCGCCCACTGGGAAATGACCCCATTTAGGCATATTTCCGGGATAAATGCATGTTATTTTGGACCATTTTGGGCCATTCCCCAAGGGTGTTGGCTAAGCTGGCCGATGCCTGGCCTTGTGCCGGTTGAAGATGTCCCTCACGGACTCTGCGACCTCCTGGTGCACCTGCCGCGTTCGATTTTTTCGCGCGAAGCGAGAAGCCTGGTTGCGGTTGATTCCCCTGCGAAAAGTGAAGCAAGTTTTGCGGGTCCAACGGGAAATCCGCTGTTTCAACCAACAAATGTACAAGTCCAAAGATCCGACCAAAGAGCCATGAAGAACAGAAGCGCATGAGACGCTGGTTGACATGAGCGGCAACACCGTGGAACCGCGGCAACAAAACCCACACCGTGGCTAGCGCAGCACGGGCTCCGAACAGACTCAGGCACATGGCAATGTACTCCCTTGGCCCCCGACTAGGGCCTGCAGGATTCAAATCAGGTTTTCTGGGTGCTTCTCAAAAATGGGGGGTCCCCTGTTATGATGGTTTCTAGTGGAAACGAAGAGGACACTAACCACCCGGAGCAATCGCTCCCTAATTTTGAGAACCCGTCAAATTACGATTCTCGCATTGGAAAGGGAGGTCCTAGAGGCTCTGCATCGTATCGAAAAGGACTCGGTTGCTTTCTGCTCCCCGGCTAAAAGTTCAACTTTTAGGGGCGGAGTAGAAAACCCACTAGTTGGCAAACAGTTACAGTCCTGACATCCCTTGGCAAAATGCACCAAGCAGGCCTCGTGTTGAGCCACCCCATGCTGCTAACTCGAGCTCTCGCCTGGTCCAAGTACTTCTCATCCACTGGCTTCTGCTGCTTGACCTCCCGGGACATCCGCATCTTGCCTCTTCCACTATTCTAGGGGCATTTTTTCCATTCTTTCCAGGGGATCATTCTTTTCAGGAAACCATCAAAAACCCAGGGGACACAGCCAGTTCCTGAAAAGAACGATGATTGAACAGAATGAGGAATCAACCCCTAGAACTATGGCTTCCCCGGACCCCGGAATAAACGGAGAAGTGCGCTCAAGAATTCGAAGGCGGCCGAAAGTGGCAGGGCCTAGCCTTGCAAGGGCGGCTGTCGAAAACAGACTGGCAACTTGCACGTGCCCCTGAACCACTAGTGGACGTTAGGATTCGGGTTGCCAAAAATTTGAGGTCTTCTCAAATTGGACTCGGTACATTGCCAGTATCAAAGTCACCCAAGCGATACGTCAAAGGGGACCACCCACAGTTCTTGCTGACTTTGATAACCCCCTAAAGCAGAATCAACATCATGAACCCAGAAACAGGGAGCCGGATCGAACGCCTCGAGCGACGCCTCTGGCCTTGATCGGCTGACCCCAGACGAAGCCCAACGGAGGGTCCAGGAAGCCCATCAAAGAACAGCCCCGGCCCCTCAGCAAGGTGCCACTCATCCTGGCGAGAGGTATCGAGAGACGCGACGCGTTGCTGAGTAGGGCCATGTTCGGATATAGGATGTTGTTCTATGTTTTGTTTTGTCTTTTCTTTTTTTCCTGAGGTATAGAGGTCGTATACCACTCACACCAGGGGCACATACTGCCTTACAAGCTTATATTGGTTTCATGTAAGCATTTGCACCTCCAACGCTCAAATAACCAGTTGAACTGTAATGACCCAATGATTCTTCGAGTCTCCCGGCATGAAAACCAGCAGTGCAGTAAGGACAAATCCGCAACGTGTTGAACCTAACGCAACCCTTTACCAGCGCAATTTCAAGCTGAGAAGCGTGGACCTTCTGTAGAAAATCAGTGACCATGAGGCTCAGTGCATGCACAGACCAAGGCGTAAGTGGAAGTCACTCAACAACACGACCAACATCACACCCATAATACCAATTCATCCAAGCAGTTCGCTTCAGCATACTGCGCAGTGCTGATTTCCCCTGCTGGCCGGGCCTCAAGGGTCTCAGAAGGCTCTGGAAGAAGGGGGGGAGCCTGATGGTGTGGTGAATCCACCTAAGGCGCGAGCAACCCCTGCAACTCGACGATTCCACAACAGAAAAAGGGACACCTCCACAGAAACTCGCTGAAAACACAAGAGCCACATCTACCAATCATGCTGAACCCTGTCCCTTGAAAACCAATCTAAAAAGGGCCCCCTCCTAAAGAACACAAAGATACGGGCCTTTGGGGGGGACTCTGCAACATGTTAAAGAAAGCTCTTCTCATCCGTACAACTCAACAAGTATTTTCTTGACATCTCTTGATCAGTTCAAGTTTTCTAAATGCTTCAGTTTCAAGCATTTCGCTCAATTATCTGAGTTGACTTTGTTGATTGCTGACGAACACAGGTGACCTCGAAGGTAACGTCCTTTCAATTCGAGACACCGAATTCCGAATCGTGGCCGCCACCCGGAACTGGAACTGGGTCACTTCTGGTTCTAAGCCGAAGCCCAAAATTGGGCCTATCCCTATCGATCAATACCTCAGCTCTAGAAACCAGCAAAATAGAACTGGGGCCCTATCTTCTTGTTCCATGCTAATGTATTCAAGGCGTGCGTATTCCTTGAGAAAGCCTCTGTTGTTTGGATTGAAAAGGAAACAAAGGTGAACATCACCCATTTTGTGGGGTCCGATTCCTATTTTGAACACCCTTTTCTGGCATGGGCAAGGCCAGGAATACTGGGATAAAACCGCTTGAATCAGATCTGCAGCTTGCAAGCTCTGGCCTTGATGCTGAGCAATGCTAACCCTGGATGAAGTAACTGGTGGTGTCCCACGATTGTGTAGCAAAAACTATGGATATCACTTTGTGGGTGAGGCCCCCAAATTTAGGATGGGCTCTCTACTGCGGGCCCTCATGAGCTCCTACAGAAACTAAGCAGGCGCCGGCACGCTTGCATTCTCCGCGAAGTCTCCCAAACGCCACGTCTGACGTCCGCAGAGCGCAGCCCACTTTGCGCCGCCTCGTTCTTCGAGGCTTGGCTCAGGGCAGCAAGTGCTTGCGCAAGTGCTCGCGGTAGCTCTTGGCCTTTTGCCACAAGAAAGCGACAACTTCCGGCAGAGCAAATGACAAGACACATCTGAATCATCTCAGGCTTCATGGAGAATTTTTCAGGGATCGGACTAACAGGTGTTTGAATACTTAAAGCGGCAATCGGGTAATTAGTAAGTGGTTAGCAACCATGGTTATAACCCAATTCAGACACACTTGTAATCATGGCCTTTGGGGGGCTACCACTATGATTACTACCCACTTACTAAGAACCCGATCGCCCCTTTGCGTATGTTTAAGCCACCCTTGATAATTTTGATATATTCTGATATCCCTGCGTTGCTTGCTCAATCGATTCCGGCCCCCTGAGGCCCGGCCTCCGCGGCAGCTCTCTCCAGGGAGGGGTAGTAGTAGAGCAGCACCGAGGCTCGCGTCAATAGATGCATCATGTAGGCTGCCCAAAGGAGGTCGTTGTTTGCTCCTGCCACGCAAACACTGCGATTTGGAATTGGTAGCTTGGGCGTGTCTCTTTGTTTGAGGGTATGTCATGTTTTTGAGGGTACCCTTTCTGGCAGGGATCGTTTTATATGGACCAGAAAAGAAACCACATCCATGTTGTGGATACCCACCTTCCCCTACAACAAATGGATGGTTCCATTTGTGCTTGCCTATGAAAAAGGGGAAGTATGGTGAAATTGGGCCTTCGAAGTTTTGTCATGCCCCCCCCCCCCACAAAGCTTTAATAGAAAAAAATATGGTAAACTCTCTTGAGAGGATTGGCCTGAAAAAACCCACCTACAATTCTAAGCAAGAATGGCAGAGTAGCAAATCCTTAGTAAGCTCCCTTCCGTGGAGTGGCCGAAAAAAGGCAACTATACATATTCCTACCTCCAGAAGGCCACTTAGTGGGCAAAAGCCCTGGGTCCTGCATGGCCAAGCACCCAAAAGACCACCAGCGCCAAAAAGGTGGCGTCCCGCATCTTGTCTGGCCGGCTGGCGCCCACGAAAATGCCGTCCATGAGGTAGGCCGTGAGAGACCTGCATGCTACTATGGCACACTTGTCGCATCCACACTGCCTGGAGCCTCCATGAAATAGGTCCACGCCTTTTTGGGTAGCGACCCCATTTTTAAGGGGGTCATGGAGACTCTATACCCTATAGGTGTGGATGTACATGGACAAAATCCATCCAACGCACCACCGTTCAGCAGCCCTGGTTTATGACTCGATTCCCCAACGTAAATACCAACAAACGTTGTGGTTTCAACCATGGCTCCATGTCGTGATGCGAAATGGATAGCATCCATCCACACGTTGTCGTATGAACTTGGGGCCCAAGGCAATTGTTGTAAATATGCACAAATGCGCATGTTAACGATATAGTATGTGTGCATGCGTGTTTCCTCAATCCTGGTGTGTGGAAACATGTGGGATTTGTCCTGCAAGTGTGAAGTGCTACGACAACATATGCAGCAAGTACCAAGCCAAAAGCTGACACTGCCGTTGGTAAAACAAATCAAACAACAGCTGCAGGATGAAGAACCGGGGAGTATTGTCAAAAATATTGCCCCTGCTTGGCCCCTGGTGCATTATTGCCACTGGAGGAAATGAAAATAACAATAGCCCCCCCCCTCATGTGACAACCCCCACCCCACCCACATGACCACAGCGGAGGGGCAAAGCAGGGGCGACCCACTGCCAGGGCAGATACGCAGAGGCATAGTCGACGATGTCTACATGCGACGTCAGCAGGCACAGAATTTCTCGGCCGCACGCCACGAAGAGAACCTGAGCTTTGATCGCAACCAAAGCTGAGTTGAGCCAGCTGTCAGAATGTGGGTTT
Organism: Effrenium voratum; assembly: GCA_963377175.1. Classification (NCBI taxonomy): domain Eukaryota; class Dinophyceae; order Suessiales; family Symbiodiniaceae; genus Effrenium; species Effrenium voratum. Next base: position 413,163 of record CAUJNA010003794.1, read on the forward strand.
GTCTCCAAACATGGGTGTCTCCAAGGGAACCTCACTTTGGCATTCTTTCAGAAACCACTCCCAAGAGCGTCCCTCCGAACCGGTTGAAGTGCCCAGGTCTTTGCCGGCATTCCCATTGTCCCTGGCTTGAGGCACATTTGCTTGAACACTCCCGTTTAGGTTGCTCGTCAAGCAAATGTTGCCCGACCCTGCCAAGCAGGCTCCCAGGTTATGCACGCGCTCAGTTCGCAGTGTCGAGGGAGTTGCTTGTTTCTCCCGGACAGGCCTTTCCTCTTTCGCATTCTCACCACAAAAGGCTGACCGCACACAAATCAGGCTTTTCCAACAACTCCCTGCTATGAATTCTGGCCCTTGTTTGGCAGTTCCTTTCTTCCAAATGCCCTCGACTTCTGCCAGCAAGTGCTCACAATACCCACAGTGCAAGGCTTGGGGGTCCCTTCCCAGCTTTTGCCACGAAAGGCTCAGTTGCCCTGGACCCAGTCCAAGGTGATCACCTTCTGGGACCCTCACTAAACTGGGCTGCCCTCAGATCCCCCGCCAAAGGTTTAACTTTTGGTGGGTTCAATGGAAAAACTACCACCAAACACTAAAAAGCTGAAGAAAGGCTAAGGAACCGGATATCGCCGGCTAACCGCCGCCCAGTTTATCCATGGACCAAACAACTGGGAGAGCCCCATCCGAAGCGAATCCGCTTCGAACCCGTCAGAGATCCCAGGCCCATGGCTCGGTTCTCTCGGCGGTGTTCGCGCCAACGCCAAAACTGGTTGGGTTGAACTTCGGCATGGGTAGAAAAGACTTCCAGGGTATTAACTGCACAAAGCCAAAAAAAAGTATGCTTCCAGGACCCAACTGTTTTTCTTCCATGCCCAACATTTGCTGGGTATTGTCGGTATTGCCTCCAAGAATCCTTGGGCTGCTTCGTACAACCAACTAGGGGGTAACATGCTTAATTCTACGAACCTCCATTTGCCAAAGTCCCCAGGAAAAACGAGAATAATATTTCCAGTAGTGGTAGATCCCCTTCAAAAACCAACAGGGGGAGAAAACAAGTTCATTTCAGCCAATGGAAATGAAGCAAAGAAACGCATGCTTCGTGAAACCCATTTCTGAAGCCGGTCGGGCCACGGCCGGCCGGGCCGAGGCGCTGTGAACGCCAATGCCAAAGCCACGCCCCACAGCAGCAGAGCCTCCCGCCGGCAGGCGCGCTTGGGACCCCAAATGTGGTCGCTGCAAGGAAGGGACACCCCGCGGCCAAATGGGTGGGACCCCAAAATGGAAAATGGATGAAACCGGCTGGCTTTCCTTTTTGTCGCCTGTTTTAAAAAAGGTACCCCCAAAGCAAGACATACCCGAATGTCTTTTTGGGTCTGTGTGTTTTGAGGGTACCTTTGTTGGACTGGTTTAAAAAGTAACCACAAGAACATGTTGGGCTCCTTTTTGGGCCCCGATTTCGAAACAAACCCGTACAGAGGAAACTGGGGAGCCTTCTTTTGAAGACAACTTCTGGGTGATTCAGTGAACCAAGAGGAAGCCACCCATAGTCTTCGGGGCGAGGTCCCCCCAAGAGCACCACTCGTATTTCGCCGCGGGAAGGCCTGAAAGCCAAGCACATCCAGTGGCTTCCATTGGGGCGGTTTCTGGGAGAGTCGGGCCATCCCTTTTTGGGGACGAAGTGATCGAAGAGAAAATGAGACGTGGGCAGGTTGACCGCATCTCGGTGGCGAAATCTGCTCCCCTGCTACATGCTCTTCTAAAAGGTTTAACTTTTAGTAGTTTAATGGAAAACCCATTAGCTGGCATGAAGTTAAAGTCCTAACATCCAAGCAAAATGCACCAACGACATACAAGGCGTTGCTGTGATGGCCCATCCACTGAATGCCGCCAGCTGCTAGCCTCCCCTAAAGGGACTCCCACTTTTGAATCGGTTGGCACCCATGAAACTTGCCCGCCGCCAACCCGTCCTATTAACAGGGAGGTCTGCTCCGGTGCTCCCCTCAAGTGATGATTCCCCTCTGAAAGGGGACACCCCCCAAATGAATCAACCGGGGTTTATCAACCTCGGGGCTGGGGCTGCATCACCACCTGCGTTCGCTGACAATCATCCGCCCAAACCCCGCAAGTTCCCCGCCTGCAGCACTCGACGCAGCCCTTGCGGCTCGCCCCGGCCGATGGCCTCTCCCACCAGCGCTTCCCCTGGAGCGCATCCATCCCTCCAGCTTTCTCTGTTCTCAACCGATTACTCCTCTGGACATTTCCTCTATTTGTTTAAAGCAAGCCCCTTTCCAAGGAACAACGATCCACCCACATACATGACACATGTGGATCATAGTCGCGCCTGCATTTGCAAAGCCATCTGCGCCAAATGAGATGAGCATCTGCAGCTGCATCAGCAGGTTGTTGCCTGGCCATGGGTTTCCGCAAGGACAAAACAAGGCAACATGGAAGACTGACAACATGGACAAGGCAAACCTCGGCAGTTGCGACAAGACTCAAATGTGGTCGAGTAGACGGCCAGCTGTACATCCTGGCAGCCAACATCCTAAGCTTGGATGTCCACCAACGACGCTTATGTCCTAAGGACCCAAAAAAGGAGTGCCTTCTTTTTGGCTTTCGTTTGAAGAAACCGCTACGGGTGCACCATGCCGAGACATACAAACTTGAACATGCTTTGCAAACAATCACTCTGACTGCTAAGTCCTTTTTGTGGCAAGGTGGGCCACCATTTTCGGTGCACGGAGACTTTGGGAAGCGCCAGGGTCAAAACCGGGGCGGAATCCGAATGGCATCATTTCCAGGTACGACAGGAAAGTGGAAGCCACAGTGTCCCGCTAAGTTTCTCTACTGTGTGCTTCAACTCTTGAGTGACAAAATCACATCAAATTGCACACGAAAAGGCTTGAGTATACAGGTCCACCTTGGGTTTAAATCGGGGCAAGGCAACCAAAATCTGAGTTTGAGCAGGTTTCCAACGATCGCAACAAGCTGCTGCTCTTGTCCAACAAGGCAAGGGCTCCTCTTCTCTCCATTTTTTTTGGGTTGGGGCCCGGATTTTTTTTGTGGTTGAGGAGTGTCTCTCTTCATTTACCCTCTACAAGAACCAGGGGTTCCAATCCCCAGTCCCCACTCCAAACCACCAACCTGACGGGTGACGATCCGAAGCCAGGGGAAGCCGTCCCCACGCCCCTGCCAGCGGCCTGCCAGCGCCTGCAGACCCAGGCGCCCGCTCAAAGAAGTGAAGTCCGTGACCTCGGCGTCGGATGCTCAAGGCCAACCACCCAAAAGCAATTACAGTACTAACTGTAAGTACCCTCCCGCAAATTAACAGCCGGAGAATGACAGGGGGTCCCTTGAAAAGGAGAAATGGTCTTCCAGAACCCCCTATCAAGTTCCATGTTAGGTGGTGGGAGAGTAGGTTGATGTGCAAATGAGGGCGTGCATTTGAGGCGTCAGTACCCTTGCGCTGAGAGAAAACACGAAATCAAACATGACATGTTGGCCTCCTATTTGGATATGGGGGGACCCCCCGCAAGAATCAAATCACCCATACCTTGTGCAGTATCTGTGGTTTGGCCTGTGCGTGGGCCCCTGGGCGCGCGTGGCGTGTGGATGCGCTCATTTCTGCATATGGGTGGGTGGGCGCGTGCGCGGGTGTAAGGCAACTGCTTGCATGGGCCGTCCGAGCGCCGCACAATCAGCATCATACAAACGGAGCGCAGCAGGACGTTGCCGTTCAGGGAGGCGAGTCTCACCAGGGATTTCCAGTGAAGCACTGTGGTCCAGTTGATCCTGTGATCCGCCCGGAAGCTGCGAGCGAGACGGGAGATGTTGAAGCAGCCAAAGGCGAAGGCCAAGTAGTTGGCCAGAACTGTGGCACTTGCCACACCCACGATGCCATAGTCCAGGACGAGGCCTATGCCAAAGACCCCCCCTTTTGTAAAAGAACTAGAAAAGAGGCCAACAAGAAACAACCAACAAAAGGCGAAGCAAAACAAACCTTAAACACAGAAGAGCCACCGTCACAGACCTCAAACCTCGCCAGCCTCCCCTCTCAATGCACCTAGCTAGCCATGGGTTTGCTCCTTAGGCCCTCCCACAACCTTCCCAGCTTCAGAACAAAGGCATCCTTTGGGTAATTCAGTCTCAAACGCGGGGACTAATGTTTATCCAGAGGGAGTTTTCCTTTGGTATGAAGACTATCCATTTCGGGCGTTCCTCTTAGCAGCAGGTTCCTCCGGATTCATCCGACGTTAACATTTGATCATTAAACCGTTTGCCACGGTTTGACCAGGAACGCGATAGGAAACCCGCCCCTTTTGGAGTTGGTCAAAACTCATTTTGACGCAATAATTGCCTGGGCAATACCAGGGGCACCTACCCAGGCATGCGCGGCAATGCTTAGACTCCGTATGACTCCGTGAACATATGGAAAGTGTGCATGTGCCAAATTACACTCGGGAATTCCATGGCAATGGCTGATTTCGAGTCGACTGCCCTTGAAAAACAATAACAACATACAAGGAGCCCTTCATGATAGGAAACAACATGGGTGTGTGTGTGTGTGTGCGTGTGTCGAAACAGGGCGATCTCGAGCAATCAGATAGACAGGGCTTCCTATATGGGTTTGTCTCACAATAAGGGACCTCCAAAACAGGTGGTTTCCTTTTGGCTTCAGTTCCCTCAAAACGCGCACACCCGTCTTTCCGCTTCAAACATCACCTGAAAAGAACCTCACTTCCGACATTTGCCTGAAAGGCGATGAACCAGAAACAAATGTAAGCGGAAGACAAAAAGCCGAGAACGAGCCGTGCTTCCAAGCGGAGGGGCCGAGGAGAACGCAAAGGCCCGCGTTGCTGAGGTTCAACACCAGGTTCTGCGCCAGCGCCAGGTCTGCGCGCTGCACATTGATGAGCCAGGCCTTGGAAACAAAAAAAGGGGCGGCGTGGAGAAAGCATGGGGTACCGGGTCCAGATGTAAACCATGTGTTGACTCGTCCATATGTGGTCCAACCTAAACTGACGAGAACTATAGTTTTCTAACAAGAATACTATGGAGAGGAGATCCTGCACCACGAACTGAATCCATGGTCCATGGTTGAAACCACAACGTTTGTAGGTACTTACGTTGGCGAATCGAATCAGACACCAGGGTTTCTAAGGTGCATAATTTCGTCCATCTACAGTATGCCCCAACTCTGTCACACATTTAGCCTATCCCATAACATTAAAAACACCGTTGGACGAATCTAGACAAATGGTGTCTCCGAAGGAAACGAGGCAAATCGTATTATTTGGAGTTGGAGTTGGGGTGGCTCCACTTTTTGCCTATTCCAAGGATTCCAAGGTAAGGGGTGCAAGTTGCCTTCATGCGTTTTGATGCAACGCTATGTTGTTGGTTTGCTTTGCACTGGCCCGCTTGGACACCGTGGCTCTCTTTTTTTGGGAAATGTTGGCTTTGCAGTGGTTTTGAATTCCATCCCGGACATAGTTTGTTTCCGTTTTGGAATTCTCCAACAGTTTGCTGAATCTTGCATTTGCTAAGGGTTTTGCTTGGGAATCTTCGACTGCTGCGGGGTTTTGGCGAATTTCCACAAAGCGGATAGTCCCCTACTGCCCTTGACCTGGGCTGGAACTTTGCTAGCTGGTTTGAGGGCGTTTGAAGTTTCAGGAGAGTGGATGCGACCCCTGTGGAACATGAGTAGCTTGCCGCATGCGCTGGCTCGTGTGGGACTCGGAATCCCGTTGATTTGCCAAGTGGATGCCCCCAGGTTTCTTGGTTGACGTTGGGAGGGGACCAAACAATTAAATTTCAGCAGTTCGGTGGTTGGATTTCAACCACTAAACCACAATAAGCAAAAATGTAGAATGTTTCCCAACAACCATGGTTTAAGCCTGGTATAGTCCAAAGCCGGAGCCCTGAATGCCCCTAACCCGGAGCCCTAAATGTCCAGTCGAACAAAGCCGCTCGCCTGGACCACGTAGTTGGACAACGCCGCTGGCGCCCCAAAGGCCCGGGTCTCAAAGTAGGCGCGCGCATGTTCCAAAGTTCCTGCCTTGCGATCGGTCGGATCGAGGGGTCCATCCGAGTTGGCCTCAAAAAAGCCCGTTTGGATGCTACGACCCGAGCCCAAAGAGCAAACAACGCAATCTGCCCAGCCTCCTACCCCTCACTTCCCGAGCACGGCTGCCACTAAAATGGCCTTCCCACAAAGACTGGGGACGGCAGGTTGCACTTTTTGCCCGCCGTCCCGTCCTCCATCGGCGATTCCAGAAACCCAAAGAGCAGCTTGGCCAGCGGAACTCGCAAGACCACCAGGCCCAGCCTCCAGGCGAAACTTGGTAAACATCAGCTTCGCTGGAAAAGGGTGGTGTGGAGCCCGGTGGTGCGGTAGTGTTCCGGGGGTGGTTACCCCATTTACCTGCTACCAAAGCCAGGGCTTCAAATCCAAATCCAAACCACCAATTTGTGGGTCCTGAGAACAGGGAGTCTGGAAAAAAGGTGGAAAAA
>CAUJNA010003794.1:424666-552166 GCA_963377175.1 Effrenium voratum
TGTAGAAAACCCAACCTGCACAGCCCACCCGACGGGCCCAAGGTGCCCAGGTGTCCACGAGGCCCAGCAGCGGCGTGGACAACTCCGACACCATGCCCGGCCAGGCGAGGGCCCAGACCTGAAGCGAGCAGATATGCAAACATATGAAATGGATAAGTATGTAAATCAGCAAACGACAAAGAAAAACATGATAAAAAAAATGAGTAAATAAATAAATAAATAAGTAAATAAATAAACAAATAAATGAATAAATAAGTGAATACATTTGCAAAATATGACATTTGTATACACATGTTACTCGCTTTCGGAGTTGGGCCTCCCCCCCAAGAAAAATCGTGGTTTGGCTTTGGCTTGGGGCCTTCTTTGACACACGCCCACCTTCTTTGACACACACCCACGTGGGTTTCGGTTTCCCGGGTGGCTTCAAGCTGAACCAACAGAAGCAATACCTTCAGGACGATTTTGCCGCTTGCAATTTATGGCCTCGAGCAATCCCAGGCCTTCCGCAAGGGCAGCGAAGCCATCCCGAGCTCCGTCTCCACGCCCATGGCGGATCGGTTGGGCTAGCGCCAAGTCTGGGTTGACCTTTTGTTGGCTATGGGAAGCCATTTGGAACCCCACAAGGTCCTTTTAGGTTTTGTCACACAGGCCAGCCAGGTGTGAAGTGGCAAAAAAAAACGGGAAAAAAGGGCGAACTTCGGCTGGGCTGGTTGGTTTGTCGCATGCAGCATTATAATGAAAGTTGTGGATATCTAGCGGGAATGGTCTTCATATACCGCAAGTCGGAGACAAATTGGTTCAACACCGTGAAAATGGTGCGCAGTATGCGCGTCTTGTCGTTCAATGGGCTCAATGTGTCATTGCAAGGCCCGATGCCTGCGGACGCTGCCGAACCTCAGAGAATTTGCCAAAGGCACGAGCCATAGGTTCCAATATGCTACTGCGGATGGACGAAATCCATTTCGCACTTGGAAACCAGGGGAGGCCATTGTTTCTTGGTATCTGCAGGGAATCAACTCCTTCCCGGGTTTCTTAGGTGGTGCGAAATGCATTCCGTCCATCCGCAGTAGGTCCCAGGGTGTCCGCTGGTGCAAAGGGGCCCATTTATTGGAACCCGTTCTGCAGGGGCCCCACATAAACAGCAACTCGGTGCGCTGGGCTCAAGCCTTTGAGGCCCAAAATGGACACGGGTCTTCAGTCAGCTTCTCCCATTGTGAGCGGCTCGCCTTTTTGGAGAAAGCCAACGCTGAAATGGCGCAACGGTCCCCGAAAAGCGGAGCCTCAAAGAAAGACGCACCCAAATAGACACACCACTGCAGGGTAGGAAGGGAGGTTTGTCGCGAACAGCAGCTAAGAACATTGATAGCATGAAAGCCAACACCGTTTGAAAACCCACCTGGTGGCTTGATGCTCCGCGTCAGCCTTTAAAACCTGCGGGTCAGCTTGCTGTTATTGGAGTGTCTATTTGGGAGGGTACCCTTTTGAGGGTTGTTCAACAGCAAGCTAAAAGCAGACCCAGTGTACGAGTTCGCCTATTTTGAGGTAGTCCAGGATGAGGCGTGTTCGAACATGAAAGCTCCCAATTCTAGACCCCAGCGCCTTTCATTGTTCTTTGCCTCGCGGGTCAACCCAAAAAGCATTTTTCACGACCCCCCAAAATGTTGTGTCTTCTTTTGGTTTCCCTTTTAAACAGGCCAAAAGGGGTACCCTCAAAAAAGGACACACCCCATGTTGACCAACCTTCACCTCAGCTTCGCGTCCATAAAAAAGACGGCCCGAAATGGGCACCCCAACTTCTCGCCGAAGCAGAAGCCGGGCACGATGTCCAGGCCGTTCTCGATGGAGAGCTTCACGAAACCCTTCCGGTCGGTCATGACAAGCTTTGTGTCCTGCCGACGCCACTGCCGTCTCTCCAATCTGTTGATTGTTTTGCTTTACTAACACCAACTGGGCTGCTCTCAGATCCCTCGCTAAAAGTTTGACTTTTAGTGGGTTAAATGGAAATTACCACTAAACACTAAAAGGCTAAAAGCTAAGGGGATGGCTGGGAGCCACCAAGCCAAAGCTTTGCAAGTGTCACTCCCTTTTTCGAACGACCATGGAAGCGGACAGGCAACAGTCGTAAAAGGGTCTGATGCTGGTTGGGACTTGGAACTCTGAAGTCTGTTTGCCTTGAGCCCCGCAAGATGACCTTTTGGGAAAATATTTGATGGCCCGGGTGAACAGGCCGTCGGCTGAGAAGGCCTGACTCAAGGTGGATTTCAAGAACCACAACAAACACCAGGAGCTTCACAATCCCACAATCCCCCCCTACCATATCTTGGCTGAAATTGGGACCCCAGCAACAAAATGCCTAGTTAGTGGAAAACAAAAGGGAATGAACAAAAAAAGTAACACGTCCCCAGGGGAAGCCAACTCTGAAAAAAGATGCCAGGAGCCGGGGGCATTCGGCGAGCTTGCTTCTGTGTGTGGGTGGGTGGGTCTCTCTCTCTCTCTCCCCTTGTTTGTGGGTAATTCCCCTGTTTGGGTGTGTTGTTTCAATGGAAAGGAAACAGATGGAAATCGGAAAGCGCCTATTTTGCGGGTCCCATTTCTTCTTGGACGAGTCCGGCAAGCCAGCTGCCCCCAGAAAACGGGCCACTGGCGCTTCCAGAAGCGTGCTGAAGCTGAAGCCCCGTAGATGCGGGTTTCATGTTGGCGGAAGGAGGCGCACGGCCAAGCCCTCCGACTTCTGCGGTCGAAAGATCCAGCCCAGATCATTTCTCACCTCTGGCCGGTGGTTTTGTGCCACGTTCGTGGGAGCCATGAGAAAGCAAGCCTTCAAGGGGCGATCGACTCGGTACGGCAGGGAAGTGGCTAGTAACCATGGCGAGATAACCCACAAAAGCCATGGGTACAAGTCTCCGTTCTAAGTGGTTAGTAAACACGGTGAAATAACCCGCCCAAGCGCCCTTTAAGTAGAGAGCAGGGTACTTAGTAGGTGGTTAGTAACTATGGTTGTAACCCACTTGCCATGGTTGCCAGTCTCCGTTCAGTGGGTTACAACCACGGATACTAACCGCTTACCTGACGTACCCAAACGCCCCTTCAAGTAGATTCCACTAGGTCCTCCAGTCGAGAGGTTAGAATAAGGGTACCCTTGTTTTCTCTGCAGTCCATTTTGGTAGGGGAACCCTCCCCCAAGAAAAGGGTAACAGGGCACTACTGGGGGACCTAGTCCATGAACGCTTCCGACTCGGAGACTCGGAGAATCTCAGAGCCGTCCTTTGAATCCCCATCTGTGAGGTTCATCTCATCGATGCCCCCCGGCAGGAGGGAGACATTTTCACCTGGCGCCAACGGGCACGGCACCGGCCCCCACGCGCCATGGGAGTGGCAATCGGCACCCGTCGGTATGAAAATGGTCTACCGGAAGCCTCAAGAAACCCTTCAACATGGGCTATTGCCCTACAATCTTGAGGTGATTTCCCTGGACCCAAATCCATGAAGGACATGAAACGGCGGATTTCCGAACCCCAATGTCGGGTTGGGACTGCCCCTTAGCCTTCATCCACCCGGGCTGTGATTTTGGCCCATGTGGATTTGGTGCGGCAAGCCAACCCCTACTCTGGATGGACGAAACCCTGTACCACTTTGAAGCAGGGGATACCATTGTTTGTTGGCAGGGGGGCCATCATTCCAGGGTTTCTCAGGTGGTGCAGGATTTCGTCCATCCAAGGTTTGCACAGATCACATAAGCCATCCTTCTGGGTAGTTTCTCCACAAGCAGCCTCAAGCTTTGGCCTTCTCCAACCCCTGGGTTTTGGGGTAGCTGGTGAACATCACAAACTGGTGTCCCTTACCAACCTGAGAAACATTGCGGGCTGGGTGCGAATCCCCAGACCCCAAAACGTTCCACTCTCTGTGCCCACAAAGTTTCTGGCGGCTTGCAAGGGTAAGGGTGCTTGATTCGGGGGTCATAGGGGATCCGTACAAGGTCCCCCCATGAAACTTGGAGGAGGTGGGAATTTCGAGATCTGGGCAGCCCGGACCTCGCTTCAAGGCACGCTCCAGGATTGGCCTGCGCGGGAAATTCCAACTGGATGTTTAGGAGGTCAGTTGTGGCGGGTGTCCTTAGGGACATATTATAGCTGGATTTGATAGATGGATTGTACATGATGATACAGCACCCACCCACAGCGACGCCAAGCTTCAGCCTGTGCCGTCAGGCGCTGCAGTCTGGCTCTCCTGTTTCCTTTTTTTGGCAGGCAACGGCTGCAATCACACTGGTGCACCAAGGAGAACCCAGCACCCGCAGCCTACTGGAAGTCGTGTAAGGTGAGCCTCTAAAACCATTCACGTACACATACATACCTATTAATATAAGCATATGTCTAAAAGTTGCTCAAGCTCGCCACAAACACTGGCGAGCCTATTTGCTTGAAGCAGCGCGGGATAAAACCTGCTAAATGGCAGTTTTTCACCATGTGGAGCCTGTGCTGAGATACAGTTTGCGTTCGCACGGCTTGCGCAGAAGCAGCATCTAGCAGCAGCCACAAGCAGCCAGCAGGAGCAGATTCGACCACTTCCATCTTTCTAGCAACCGTCTCCCTCGCAACAGTTGCCAGCGAAGCATTCCCCAGCTATTTTGAAGACTCATGCAAGTTGGCGGTGAGTTTCTTTCCGGGATTCTGCTGACAGGTCAGGCAGCAGAGGGCTCTGCAGCTATTGCGCACGCTGATCTGTCGACATTATCTCGTGAGACCTGCTTTGGCACAGTCAGGAAGGACAAGCAAAACCATAATGTTGCTTTTAACCCCGCTCAGATCGACAAGGGCACGCGGAACAACATTGGCATGCACATTGAGTTTTGCTGACATTTGCGAAGGTGAGGACAAGCGTAAGGCACATCCGGGAGTGCAGTGCCAGTGCGGACAAGGGATTCAGCGCGTCAGCAGGAACAAGGATGAACAAATTAAAACATGGGCCCTGGGCTTGTGACAATTGGCGGCTTCCTTTTGGCTTCCCTTCAAGCCCAGGTGAAAGGAGGCACCCTCAAAACAAACCACACCAACAAGTACTTAAATACCTCCCACTGAGGTCAACACTTGGAGGCATCGATGCAGCCGCTGCACAGCGACATCTCACGGATGCCTGGCTGAAGGCCAATATACCAAGGCCCTCGGCCTGAGGAAAAGCCCGAGTGGCCGCTGATTGCAAACGCACACGAATTGCATGGTCTGGCAGGGGAATCCTTTGCTTGGTTGCTGTAACGACTTCTCTGCAAGAAGTGGTTCACTTGTGGGCCCGAGTCGGAAAATTGGCCCCAGAACTTGCCAGCTTTAAGGGGCAGGGAACTTGGTTAGCCCATGTTACAACCCACTTACCATGGTTATAAGTCGCCTGAGCGGGTTATAACAGGGCTTACGAACCACTTACAAAGTTCCCGATCGCCCCTTTAAGAGGTGATACTCACTGTTCCATGTGCACCTGGTAAACCAGGGCCATCTATTCTTTTACCAAAAAAACAAAACGACACCTATGGGTCCATACGTTTGACCGTCGAGGCAAGCCTCCGAGCTGTTCAACCCGCCTGGAAGCAAGAAGGCCGCGCCAAAGCTGCCCCAGCGAGAGGTGATGCCTCTCAAAGCGGGCAGGCGGGGGAGGGGGAGGCTCTCCCCAATTCCATGTATCGAGTCCTCCCCAAAAGCGAAAAAAGCTAGCAAACACGGAATTCCAGGGGTCGCCCCCTCCCAAGAGTTAAAACCAACAGGGGGAACTATTTAACATCTTCATTTCTCGGATGCTTTCTGCTCCTGCTAAAAGTGACTAACTTTTAGTTGTTTAATGGGAAAACCCACTGGTTGGCAAAAAGTTAAAGTCCTAACATCCCTTGGCAACATGCACCAAAGATTTCAGCAAAAATGGACGTGTACAAGGGGGTCTGTCTTTTTTAGGGCTCCCCCCCTAAAATGGTTGGTTTCCTCTTGGCTTTCCTTTAAAACCAACCAAAACAGGCGCCTTCAAAAAGACGACAGACCCAAGGAAACCTTCCGGACCCGGACGGAAAATCCAACGCGCCCTGCGCCCTGCGCCTGGGAAGAGGGCGCGCCAGCAGCCCATGCCGCCCGAGAAGGCACGGCACACCCCATAGACACCTCGACTGATGGATCCGTCACATGGATCTGACGTCAAAACGCGCAGGGCCCCCGCAGAATATATCCAAGTATTCCCGCAACAAACTTGGTTGACGTTGGAAGGGGAGCAAAAAAAAGTTAAACTCTAGCAGTTAAGTGGGGATTTCCCACTAAATAACAATAAGCAAAAATGTAAAATGTTTCCCAACAACAACATGGAAAAGGGGTGTGCAAATCAACCCTTAGAAGGGGGCAACCTCGCGAACCATAATATATCAATCCGAAATCCGATTCTCCCGACCCCCTATATGACATATGACATAAGGTTCACTAGAATGGGTGGTGGTACGTTCTGCCGGATTTTTGAGGGTTGATTACAAACATTCCGAAGCAAGGAACTTGGCAAGCTCAAAAATGGATGCCAAGAGTGTCTGAAGCTTCTCGCACAAGCCGGGCAACAGGGCATTACAGTTTCCATCCGGGAAGCTGGCAACAGAAACACACATCCTGAGAAGTCGGAACCGAGGCTGTTTTTGAGGTTCGCAGTGACTGGGGCTGGTTGCAAAATCAACTTGACTAAATATGACTAAGCCTGCTTTGAAAAACAAGTCTCGTCGGCCCTCTGCATGTTATCCACCGGACCTTTGCGGTTAGCAGGTTTGACTCTTGATACGCCAAGGCTTAGCTTGCTGGTGCTCAGCAAGTAGATGTGGGAATGAAGCCACGGGTCACCTTAAAGGAAACCACAGAAAATGGATTTTCCCCGGGGTCATTCCCTCATCCCCTGCTTACCGCACCAGCAAGACAAATCTTAAGCTCCCGTGAGCCTTTCGCGCGGACTCGTGTAGGGCTCGGCCAACGGCTTCACCATGTCGGTTCCCCGGCTTTGCGACCAAGGCAACCCCAAGCACTCGCTTCAAGTCGGTACTGGTGATGCTTAAGTCCCTGCAGGATGTATTTATACACGCATGTTTGCTCGAGCTTTCGTAGCACATAAGTGCGCGAGCAATGTCAAATGAAAACACTGGCAAACACACGGATTGCGGGGCAGCACTTTGGCTTTGCACACTTTTTAGAATCGCGCCCGAGTTGCGGAAAAGTGTGCCCGAGTAGCGGGAAATCGCAGGCAACCTCAAAAAATGCTCCAATTGGATTTGAGAATGCCAAACACTGTCCGGAGCACTTTTTTGTGTATCAAAGGGTCCTTCAGGTCCGCTGGAAAAAAATATGGAGTATTTACAGTGGTGAATTCCCCTTAGAAACTAGCAACTAGCAATGGGCAATAGATCATGTATTAATTTCAGGCAATTTCAGAGCACGGCCCTGGCCTGCTTAGGTTCCGTGTTCTGGAAACAGGCTGCGAGGCATTCAACAAATATGCTCCGGCAGCTTCCCCCTAGGTTGATGGTTTGGATTGGTTTGGGGTGTTGACCCCAATTGGTGGCTTGGATTGCTGGGCCTGTCGCAAACAAACATGGGAAGCGACGTGTGTTTTGGCCACACAGCTTTCCGCTTGCGAAGGCGTGATGTGTGGCTTCCAAACTAAGCTGCCGGCCATGTGGGTACATCGCGAAGAGATATCTGCCCTGTCAGTCAAGGCAAGCCCTGCCAAACCGACTGAACAAGTTGGCCTGAACTAGGGGAAGCAGGTTGGCCCCTTGGGCATCTTTAACTTGCTCAGACCCTGTTTTTTTAACTGGGCTGTCCTCAGATCCCCGCCTAAATCCAGCATGCTTTAGCGGGTTAAATGGAACCCCCACTACCATCGAAACACAACTAAGAACCTCAGGAACCGGATGGCTCAGAACGCCAAGTTAGGCACCAGCGGGCCCTTTCAACTCAAGTCCGAAAGGCCCAAAGAGCCGGACCTTGGGGTCTGGGGCGGGCCCTTCCCGAATCACCGTGGCATCGTGGTAGTGGAGCACGAAGTCCGTCAAGGGGCCGTAGAGGAGCCTCAAGTTCGTGGCGACGTGGACGAGACCCGTTTGACTAAAGGTTTTGCAGGGGATGTCATGGGATGTCAAAAGGGAAACCAAGATTGTGGGGTCCCCGAACCTTCCAAGTATCTGTGCTCCTGGCTCTTGGTGAGGAATTGTGCGAATGACCCTTAACCAACTAACAAACCTAGAGGAACCTTCCAGGGGCCGAAACGTCGCTGTCGTGCGAAAAACCGAAGGCGGCAGGAATCGAAGGCCAGTTTCCTGAAGGCTGAAATTTCATCGCCTTGTCCCCCCAAGTGGTGACTTTTTGATCAGCTTTGTACGCTGACAGTATTGTTTTGGCGCGGAAGCAAAACCAAAAAAGACTCGGGCACAGAATTTTGGGGGGGGCGGTCTTTTTGAGGGTGCCCTTGTTGGAGTGGTTTTCACGGGAAATCCAAAGGAACACCACATATAGATGTATAAATCTGTATACGTCTGTCTGTCTCTTTCTTCTTCGTTTCTTTTTGGGGGGGAGGGGGTCCCCCTAAAAAGAGTGAGTCATACCCAATTGGTGCGCCACTTCCTGTGCGCCAAGTCTCCACTGGTAGTACCAGCCCTTGTTCAGGTGCGGCCGGTGGGCCTCGGGTCTGGTTCCCTGTGCATCAAGTTTCCCAGAGGGTTCCCCCAAGTTCCCACCGGTTCGTTGTTGGGTTTCCCAACGGAATTGTGGCTTGGATTGGTTTGGAGGTGTGCAGCTTAGGTGGCTCCGAAGTTCCCATTCACACACAAGAGCCAAGGGCTCAAATCCCCACATCCCAAGACCGGAGGGTACCCTCAAGGACACTTGCTGGTGAGATAGGGCAGGGAATTACTCGTGTTGAACCTGGAGACGCCCTCAAAGGAAAACACATCTTTCCCTGTACTTCCAATTCCTTTTTTCACCACCTGAAAGAAACAAACATGATGTGTCCAGTTGGGTAGATTCCCTTTCAACTAAAAGGTGGAACTAACATAAAGTATTAAGCACAGGTGTGTAAAACGGCAACACGCAGCCTCCAAAAGACACACCGGTTTCCGCTGTTTCTGGGGCCACGGAAGTGAACGTTTTGGATGCTGCTTCAAGCGTTTGAGCCGGGGCATCTGGGCCCCAAAGCTGTACCCCCCCGTTCTCTCTAAGTAGCCTGTAGAAGGAAACCAGCCACAATCCAAGGTAAATTGGACTGAATACAAATATGGCTCTGTCTCTTTTGAGACGATAAAAGGAAAATATAAGGAAACCAAACACCGGAATTGGCGCCTAAATTTGAGACACACCCAAGCATGGTATTACCTTGGGAGAACGCACGGCGTGCTTTTGTCGGAGCCTGCGCGCTCGCAGAAATGGGTAAACAGGGCAACAGTGCATGCGCCAGCTGAAGACAAAAGCGGGTAATTCAACTACTACCACAACTTACAGCGGTGTGATTAGATGTGGTCAGTTGATTAATGAACAAATCCGCTATGGTGAGACTTGAAATCAATATCCACGCGAATGACTGAGCTGGGTTTGCCACTGGCTCGTGAGCCAGCGGCGGGCTACAAGGCCTGTTTGGTGACCCTGGTAGAAACAGGCATCGCTTTTGAAAAGGGGACAGTTCCTCCCCTACCCATTCAACATGGAACCCCTTGTAGCGTAATCTGACAGTGCCACTCAACTGGACTCAACCACTGCAAAACCAAATCGATCCAGCCAGTTTGGGATAGGTCAAAAAATTAAACCACCAGGATATGGAATGCTGGTTTAGTCCTTGTTTCCGTTTACCAGCCATTCTGGGGTACATGTTCGACCCACCCAAATCTCCACTCACACTCATGGGAGGGGCGGCCATCCTTCATACTGTGGATGGTTGCGAAATCCATTTCGCACCACCAAAGAAACCCTGGTTGAAACCACGGTTGGTTGGTATTTTCAGGGGACTCGACTCATTCTAGGCTTTCTTGGGTGGTGCGTTGCATGGATTTCGCACCCATCCACAGCATGACCTCATTCAAGCGCTTGCCCTTGGCTTAGCCAGGCATGGAACCCACCCCCATAGCCCACGCTTAGGGGTCCACAGGAACCCCGAACCCCAGCCCCGGCGTTCCGCTGGCCTCATTTTTTACCAAAGTCACCCACGAAGTGATGGGTGAAAGGGACACAGCCCCATTTTCTGACTTTGATCGCCCCTAGAAACGGTCAAAACAATGACCCGAGTTCCGAGAGGCAAAGAGCTGCAGGGTGTAGAGGGCGGAGAAGGACCACAAAGTCTTCCAGGAAAAGGTGCCCAAAGCCCACGGAGACCTCCAGCCGGCTCGGGGGTTTGTTGATCCGGGGGAAACATTCAGTATTCGGGTTTCGGGTTTGTCTGGGAAAAGAGGTGGTGTTCCATTGGATTCCCCCCTTAAATTGAAACCAACCACCAGCGCTTTCTTCCAGACTTGTATTCCGCTTTACTCTTGTGGGTTTGGAGCCTAGTGGCTTGAAGGAGTTGGGTAGTGCTTCAAATCCATTCCACAAGGGGGCGCCGGACCTACTATACTTGTCAAAAGGCAAACCGCCTAAAACAAACCAACCAGCTCAGACTCAAACCTGGAGCCCTTGCGGCCTCATTCGGCAAAAAATCCAACAACCGCGGGTCATCTGGCGCCAGTGTTTAAGGGCGCATACTTGGTGCAGTCAATTCACCTGCCCTTGCAGGCGGCCAAAGCCGGGGAGTATGGAATCCCGCCAGCTATCTTAAAGGGGGTCAAGAAGCGTGTTGCGCGCAACGACCATGTGTTCCTTCTGTGTCAGACTTAAACGATTTGTTTCGTTGAGTTGGGAAAGTTTAACTCATTCCTTGCGATGTGTTGCAGTCTGTCCGACTCACCTTGAGACGTTCGAGGCCTGTCGTGCTTTATCGAGTCGGCCGCCCAACCTATCCTGTCACGGCAGCTGAGTCACTCAAGACGGTTTCATCGCCAAACCGCTGCTAGCCATGTTTTTGGTGGTGCTGGGTCACTCCATTGGCGGGCGTTCTGAGCAGCTTTTCCGGGTCCCTTTTCGCAATCCTCGGCGGGCTCGGATGTTTTCGCGGCGGCTTGCCCTCCTGTTGTGTTTGCACTGTGCCTGCCAGTGGGAGGTGGCTGTCTACCGAGTGGACCCAGGTTGTTGGCCAGATGATTTTTCGCGGCCATTGATTCGCTGGACTTGCAGCTGAACAGGTTGATCATGGTGGTTGGGGCCGGGGTAAGCAAGAGACCCACTCAGAAGAGTGTGTGGACTGCATCGTCAAAACAATCTGACGTCCGTGCGTCTCCTAAGCAGCCCATTGATTTGCAGTTTGGTTTTGTTTCCTTGGGTTCAATCAACAGTGGTTGGCGGTTGACCTTGTTGTAGTTGGAGATCAGCGAGATTTCCCTGACCCCTCGCAGCTTGCAGCAGATGCCTGTGATGTTTCAGAGGAGGATGATGTTGGGCTTTTTTGTTTTTGCGGACTATGATTGTTTAGTCTGAGTTCTGGGCGTGTTCAGCTGCTCAAACCTTCCGTTTCAATAGCAGCAGGCAGTCGTGAGTCGTGACATGACCCACACTCATGGGGGAAACTATTCACTTGCTGCTCTGCCTGGCAGCGCTGGCAGCGCTGCAGCTACCAATGAAAGAGGTCAGCATGAACAGTCGAAAAAAAAACAAAAACTTTACACCAAACCACTTCAGCGATCAACAACACGTTGATTGCTTTACCTGAACGGTCGATGGCCAATGGCAGAGGGAGGCCGCCAGCGGGCCGGCATCGCGCTGCCAAACGACGTGTGCTTTGTTTTCCACATTGCGGCGAGCAAATTTGTGTCCTTCTCAGCCGTTGATTCAAGATGCTCCCCCGCAAGACTACTTCTGCATGGAAGATTCGCAACTCCCCACACCTCCAACCTACCAAGCAAGGGCCGGCGGAATTTGTCCCGCATGCTGCAGGCTGATGTCTCTCAGATCAGAAGGAATTTCATTATTGAAACTGATGACGGTGAATCCTTGTCATTGGCAGCTACTGCCGCGCGGCTTCAGGTCTTAGGTGCAGAGTGTCCCCTTGCTCTGGACAATTGGCGTGAGTATGACAGCCTCTTCAGATTGCTCATGCAGGGGGCCGCTGTTCCATGGGAAACACATCAAAGGGTTGTTGGGGTTGGTGCTCTCCAACCACAGGCATCGCCATTGACAGAGATTGGCGCTTTTTTTCAGGAGTGCCGTGACGCTGTGCAATGTCAAGATGTTGCACGGGCTTTGTCAGTTCTTTCAGCGTTGCAAGCAACACTGGTTGTCACAAGTGGGCGCCAAAAGCGGGCCAAGGGGGGTTGGCAGTATTCTCCTGGACACGTTTTGCAAACGGTCCTGCTAGCTGATGAGGCCCGTGATATTTCTCGTCTGCGTGAGACAGCAGTGGCCTCATTGAGGCTTATGCTACACGAGCAACTACGCGACCACCTTTGCCAGCAGGAGTTTCGCACGCCATCAAAAAACACAGTTCTCCGAAACCGGATTTCCGTGGACCTGGCTTCCATGATTTTTTGCCGAGACTTTCTTCTGCGAGCAAACGGCCAGTTTGTGTCCCATTTGAGGATTGATGCTAGCCCGCAGTATTCCAAAGAGTATTGCGTGTGTGAGTTGGACATCGTGGGCACCGACTCGTTTGCCTTGCAACACAGTTTATTCAGAATAGCAGATGGGATTTCGGTCAGATTGCTCCCATTACAGGTCCTGGGGAACAAGGCCACCACTACCATGCACAAACTTCGCTGTTTGACATCTGCCCTTCAGTTGGAGAGCGCGTCTTTACCAGTTACTTGCTCGAACATTTACACAATACTGACCGACATGGGCGCAGAGCGTGGGTTATGGGTGGCTCCCAATGTGACGAGTGACGAAGACCACCTGTCATATGTGTTCCCGCGGCATTTGCCACTGGCAGACATGGACCACTGCCTGCACCATGACGCCCGGCTAGACTGACTCAATTGTGTGGCAATCGCTTGGGGCAACATGTTTACTGATGGAAACAAACTTGTTATCAATATGCTTTGTGTGCCCGGCACGCGCTGAGGTAATGTTGCGAATGGAGGATGGTTTTGGAAACTGGAAGGACTTTATGTTCAGGCTGAACTCCTTGTCGAAGTATTTCGGACATCGGGGAAGGTTGGACCGGTTTCGCGACTTGTTCATCGATCGGTCCGAAAATGACGCCTTTGCCAAGGACAGGGTTGTGTTCTTCAAGTCTTCAAGCATGCGGCTAGCTTTTCTGGTTTGGTCTTAGCCTGTGGCCTGCTGAAGTGAAGGTGTCCTTGCCGCAGCCTGATGAGAGGGATTTACATTGAGTTCGGGGGTGCTCTCAAAAGTCGAGCCCCTACCGCATTCATGGTTTGGCATGTGGCCAGGGGCACGGTCCACGGTGCACTTACAATTTGGTTGGAACGGCTGGGAAGTTGTGGCAGGGGAAAAAGCCGCCCCGAGGACACCCACCTTCGCGGATCCTTGAGCAAGCTCATGACAGTGGTGTGCCCTGATCTAGCAGAACACCGGTGGGAATACGTGCGCCTTGGTGTTGCGTTAGCCGCGCAGATCTTGCTTTTGAATAGAAAAGCCACCACGCTCGGCTACACCTCGGTCACACTTCGCTTACACCTTGGTTACGGTTACACCTTGATTAAACCTTCTTGTCACACCTTGGTTACACTGTTACACCTTGGTTACACCTTGGTTACACCTTGGTTATAGCTTGGTTACACCTTGGTTTGACTTGGTTACACCTTGCTTACTACCCCTGGTTACACTTTGGTTATGCGTTGGTTACACCTTGGTTACACCTTGGTTACACTTTGGTTACGCCTTGACACTTTGCTTACACCTTGATTACACCTTGGTTACACCTTGGTTACACTTTGGTTGCACCTTGGTTGCACCTTGGTGCACTTTTCTTACACCTTGGTTACACAAGGGTAACATTGGTAACATCTAGGGCACCCCTTGGTTACGCTCTGGTTACACCTTGGTTACACTTTGGTTACACTTTACACTTTGGTACACCTTAGTTGCACCTTGGTTAAACTTTGGTTACACCTTGGTTACACGTTGGTTACACTTTGGTTACACCTTGGTTACACCTTGGTTACACCTTGGTTACACCTTTGTTGCACCTTGGTTACACCTTGTAAACCTTGGTTGCACTTTTGTCACACCTTGGTCACCTTGGTTACACTTTGGCTATACTTTAGTCAGGCCTTGGTTACACTTGGGTTACACTTTGGTTGGACTTTGGTTACACGTTGGTTGCACCTTGATCACACCTTGGTTAAACCTTGGCTGCGCTTTTGTCACACCTTGGTTGCATTTTTGTCACACCTTGGTTACACCTTGGTTGCACTTGTGTCACACTTTTGTTACACCTTGGTTATACTTTGGTTACACTTTGGTTACACCTTGGTCACAGTTTGCTTACAGTTTGGTTACACACTGTTGACTCATTGTTGACACTATGACGTCAAGCCTTGGTTGCGTTGTCTAGGTCTAGGTCGCAGCGTGATTGTGGCCTGACTGTTACAATCTTACTTTCAGCATGCCCTGAAAATATGCAATTCTGTCACAGGGCCCTTCTTATCTCTTCTTCGATGTCCACAGTTTGGTCACAAGCGGCTAACTGGGTAGCTGAAGGGTCGTTACAGGTTTAAGTATTGTTTGGCAGGGCCGCCTGCGATGCAAAATGGCAGGTATGATGTGCTGAAATGGGCCTTGGACCGACGGCGATGCTTTGGATTTATGGAGCTTGGGCAGCTGCACGCGCAGGATATGTGCGCAACAGAGCTGAATTGTGTGATTTCAACCTTGGCCCCGAACCACGGGGCGGCTGTTTTCTGGGTCACTGCCGAGTACGTTTTTCTTTTGGCTTCTTGGGGGCACAAGTTGATGGGCTACTTACACGGCTGCCCATGTCACCCAACCGCAGAGTCACGAAAAGCGTTTCAACAGCAACGCCGCGCAGCGGGCCAGACGGAAGCGTGCCCCATGTCTGCACGAATGCTGGTGCCCCTAGCGCTTGGCTCTCTGGGTATGTTTCAGACAGATTTGCACCAAAGAGGCTTGCTGAAACATGACACACTCCTTGCCGCCGAGACGGCGCTTCTGCAGTTTGAGGGTGGCCAAGCAGAGTGCGCAGCAGTGGCGCTTGATTTTTTCAACGCGAAGCAGCAGATGCATTTTCGATTGCGCCTCACTTGCTCCTTTTGGACAGAGCTACCTTGGGCAATCTTCGGTGTCATGAAGCCTTGGGCAGTGTCAGAGCGCGTTTGCGCAGAAGAAACTTGTAACCGCAACCAATGTTTCAGCTGTGTGTTACCTAGAGTTGGTCATCTTTGGCAGCAGGCGCTGGTTTTCAGAAGCTTCTAGGCGAGCGGCTTCACATGTTTTGGAACGCCAGTGCCAGTAAATGAGAAGGGTGCCTGTAGGATTTCACACTGCTTTCCATGGCTTGACGCTCAGGATATGGATGAAGCTCGCCAGCTTGCACGCAGGCTTCTCAACACCTACGCAGCCAGCGATAGCCAGGACAAGTGGGGAGAGCCTCTGCTTCATTGCTAGCGCGATCTCTTTGCAGGTTGCAATGTTTACATCGCTTTCTGCGGGTTGTTACTTTAGTTTAACAAGTTTCACAGAGATGGATCACGGACCAGCTGATTGTTCATTGAAGCGGACTAAGCCAATTCAGACAAGGTTGTTGCGAGGAGATTTTTGCATTGCGGTGGGAGCTTGGGCAAAGCCTTCAGTGAGTTTGCCAATGGCTCCTCCATGCCACAGAAGTTGTACAATGAGCTGGCTGGCTATTCTATAGCCCTCACAGCCATGCAGAGGCTGGAAAGCAGGCATCACATCATCAGCACACGTATTGGAACGAGCCGTCGAAAAGGCGTCCCCCAGCTGTCAGCCGACATGCGGCGCAAACAGAATGGAGACCTTCACAAACCTGAATTTCAGCAGAACTTCTCAAGTTACCTTGCGCGAATCAACGAATTAAGCCTTGGCGATTGGAACTCCTTAACTGAGTTGTACGATAGCATCACGCAGCGCTTCAGCCGCTCCATTATGCACACAGCTCTGGCGCAAGAAGAGAGGCTTCTCAAATCATTCAAGAGTAAGCTTTCCGCTCTGCAAGCTACAGCTTCATCAACATGCTGCACATTGCAGTCGGCTCATGTGCGCGACTCGCTCGACGTCAATGAGTACTACGCCATTTGCGTTGAAAGGGGTACGAGCTCAGAGCTTGACCAGGAGGATTTCATGGCCTTCCAACTCTTGTGCCACAATCCTGGTGACAAGGTGTACATCCAAAGGGCCAGCTACCTCTCCATTGATGAAACATGGCTGCGCTTGTTCAGCTAGCGGGGTTGCTTTCTGGCTGGGGCTTTGGTTGGCTAATGCGTTTCTGCCCGCCTTTGATGCTTAGGAGTGGCGCCACGCAGTGGCTGTTCGCTTTCTAGGCGCGCTTGATGCAAACCTGGTTCAGAGAATGCTTGACGGGGAGTCTTTGGGCGGGGCGCCTCTGTCCTGGTCATGCGACCTAGCAGATTCGTCGATTTCACCATTGCCTATCTCTTCCTTCTTTCAGCAGTCGGGCTGTCTTGCACCAATCTACAAGCTGACGGCCACTCGAAGTGAGACTTGTGGGTTCGCGCTTTCCGTGCCACCGCAGGGCTGGAGGGGGTCAAAAGGTTAAACATTCTAGCGCGCGGCCTTGCTCGCGCTCAGGCGAGTCACGGCTTGGACATTTCACTCCAAGCGCTTGAAGACGCTGCTGCTACTTTGCAGGACGAGCTACCACCTGAGGCTGAGTTGCTACTTGCTTGCAAACTCTTGAGGTTGAAAGAAAGCACTAGGCTGAAGGGCGATCTTTGGGAGCGCACGGCCCCGCCCAGAAACCTCAACCAGTCTCAGCTTAACATTGTTGAGGGCCGTTAACTCCAGACTCCAGACTCTAGACTGAAAGGGCCAGCCTTTTGAGCTGAGGAGTGTGATGCAGAGGGTTGCAAGGCGGGCAGCCCAATCAGGAGGCTGCTTGGGTTGGGGGAGCTTGCAAGGTAGCGAGAGAGCGGCTTGCGAGTGGTTGATGGAGCACGGGCTCATCGTGAATGGCCACTTGAGCCAGCATTCCATCACCACAACAACACTGCTCTCGCAGCCAAGCAAGTTGCCTTGGGGAGGCACAGCATTTGAGCTCCGCGCTTTGCTGTGCGAAAACGGTTGGGGGCTAGCTGAGACATCCTCTTTTGCAAGTTTGCGCAGCCAGACCATTGCCCCGGCTGCGTGCGTTGAATACTACAGCCTTATCCTAACGTACCCTGAGCGCGCGATTGACTACGAACAAGCTGGGCTGTTTTGGCACACGCAGAGAGGCCCATACTATGACACACTCGCGCTTTGTTTCGACACACACCCCGACGCTTAGTTGTTCTTTGGGAGTTGCAAGTTTCCCGAGTCGCCGTATGTGTTTTGATTCCTTTAGGCAAGGTACGGGATCCACATTGCGCCTAACGTTGTTGGGGTGGGAGTTGGGAGTTGGGATCTCCGAGCAACTGCGTGTGTTTTTTGAAGCGTGAGCCGCGCGTGGCTCAGGAAATTTGCAGCGTGCCTCCTAGCCAGAAAGGCGAGTTCTACCAGAAGCTCATGGCGTTCATGTCAGCCGACTCAGGAGACGAGATGGGATGTCGGATGAGGGTTGAAGGAGTTCGTGTAGGTTTGGGTCCAAGCTCTTGCGTTTAATTTTCATTGCTCATATGAGGGAGCAGTGCGTGAAAGGCTTACACAAAATGACTGCCATTGAAACATATCTCACAACGGGCAGCGCAGCGTGTCGGTGTGCGTCCACGCAAGCAACGCGTTGCGCGACGGCGTTACTGAGCACGTCAGCAAGTTCTAAAACAAAGCGCGGCCACGGTTCCGTCATCGGGGCCCCTCTGTTTCAGACTTCCAGCTGCCAAGCGTTGCCCAGCAAGACAGCCCCCCAACTGCCAAGCGTTGCCCAGCAAGAGCCTGCCCCCGCCGGCGCCGCTGCTGGCGCAAGCGCAAACTCCTTGATGTCGCTGGCCTGGCCAGGTGTGCGACAAGTTGGCTACACATTGGCTACAATTTGGTTTGTATTACACCTTGGTTACAACTTGGTTACACTTTGGTTAAACATTGGTTACACCTTGGTTACATCTTGGTTACACTTTGGTTAAGCATTGGTTACACTTTGGTTAAACATTGGTTACACCTTGGTTACACATTGGTTACACCTTGGTTACACATTGGCTACATCTTTCTATCGTTTTAATCGGAAAAGGGCTTACCCGCTGCGGTCACTTGGTCTCTCACCCTGGTTACAGGTTGGTTACACCTTGGTTACGTTGGTTACACTTTGGTTACACCTTGGTTACACTACACCTTGCGCGCACCTTGGTTACACTACACCTTGCGCGCACCTTGGTTACACGCCGGTTAGACATTGATTGCGCCTTGGTTGCACTTTGTTTACACTTTGGTTACGCTTCGGTTACAATTCCTCATGCGCAGGAACCCCAGAAAGAAGCTGTTGTTACATGGCCTGCTTGTTTTCCAAACCAGCAAGTGGGTGGCCTTGGAGTCGCTCCTGCGGTCCATCGCAAATGGCTGTCAATAAAGGGTAGTAGCAAGGTGTATGGGAAACTCCCTGGTTCCTTTTGCTAGCAGTTTGGCTGCGCCGCAAAAAGGCTGTGGGTCTGCCTTCTGAAGCGTTTGACCCTCCCCCAGCCAGGGCTGCCGCCCAGTGCCGACAACCCCCCAAGTCTAGAGGGCTTCCATGAACCAGCAACACGCGCAGGAGCCGATGTGCTCGACCCAAGGCTCATGCTGGACGACAAGGTTCTGCGAAAACGCGCGCGGGCAGGCAGCCATCCACAAAAGAGGCGACGCAAGGCGCCGGCCAAGACCATCAAAGATGGACCTAGTGACGACTGCCTGGTGATACACAGCTCTAGTTCAGAGGCTGAGGTGGATTCTGATGCTTCTGCGCAGGTGAGTTCCAGTCCGCCCCAGCCGCGGCTTGGTCGCGTGAAGTTTGTGTTGGCAGCGGTAGAGAGTCGTTGCAGCAGCCAGCGATGGCTGACCCCAACTTGCAACACAGCCCTGCCCCCGAGCTAGTCTGTGGGAAAATGCTGCGAAGGATTCCTTTTTTCCAACGGGGCTACTAAACTGAGGGTTTGCTCCACAGCTCAGTTTTATGTTCGCCTCGTTAAAAAAATCCAAGGGTTTTGGGTACTGCTGTGGCTGGTTACCAACGCCTGGTTTGGCCTGCCCCTTGCGTTCTGCAGCGCAAAAATATCAGGTACGTAAGCAGTCAAGAATTGCGTTGAAAGGTTCAAGACTTGCAGTGGGACCAAAGGGTTAGTTTTGTTTGCTACCACTTTCTGTTTCAAGAGCCTTGGTTTCTAGTTCCAAACTGTTGACTAGCTGAGGTCATCCCTTCCTCAAGAAACGGGGCACGACGAGCAAGGGGGTGGTGTGTCAGCGGCAGTTTGTGCTCGGCGCCTTGCTGACCTGGAACGACTTCGAAGTTTTGAGGGGGCGGAGCGCGATCTGGACGGGGAAGTGTTCAGCGCAGCGAATGCAGACACGGAAGCTGCAGAAGCTCATGCTTCAATCCCCCAGGCTCCTGCTGGCTCAGCTGAGGAAGCCTCGGCCCCCAGTGTTTCAGTAAGTGCCGCTCAAAAGGAACAAATGCTCCAACATTTGCAGCAGTTGAATTTGGCAAAGTTTTCAGGCAATTTTGCGGAGGACAGGCGAAGGGCAGTGTTCTCTCGCTTGCTCCCAGCGCTACTGGAAGTGCTGACCAACCCAACGCACGCTGGACAGACGCCTCGACAAATTTGCCGTCTTGCGCCCCGGCAACATCTTTAGAAAAGGTATGCTCTAGAGTCATCTTTACTGCCAGGTAGAGGCCCTATAGCTGGAGGACTGGCGTCGCTTGCGCCAGCAGCGCACAACCGCGTCCCAAATTATCGCGCGATAGTTGGGGTGTTGTAGAGGCTCCTTACGCGGTGAATGTCCTGATCACGAGCGTCACTATGTTGCTTGAACCACCAGCAAGGATTTCTTGATGGACATGGCCAATAACAAAACGAAGTTGGGGGGCTTCAAAGTAGGAAGTGTCCCGAAATATGGTTGTGAAACCAACCCATCCAGCTCAAGGAAGGTGTCCTGAAAGTTCTGGGGGCTTCAAACCAACCCGTCCAGGCCACCTCAACAAGGTGTCCTATAACATGGTTTTGGCAGATTGAAAGCAACCCGTTCAGGAGGTGTCCTAAAACATGGTTTTGGGAGCTTGACCAGGCCACCTCAAGAAGGTGTCCTAAAACATGGTTTTGGGAGCTTGAAACCAACCCGTCCAGGCCACCTCAAGATGGTGTCCTAAAACATGGTTTTGGGGGCTGAAACCAACCCGTCCAGGCCACCTCAAGAAGGTGTCCTACAACATGGTTTTGGGAGCTTGAAACCAACCCGTCCAGGCCCTCAAGAAGGTGTCCTAAAACATGGTTTTGGGAGCTTGAAACCAACCCGTCCAGGCCACCTCAGTTTTGGGGGGGCTTCGAACAACCCATCCAGGACGCCTGATGACTTTGGGTCTCCGATAAACCGGCCTACGTTTTGGAAAATGTGAAAAAACACGGTTTTATTGAATGACGTTGGCAAACGCGCAGCGAGCATACAATGCAAACTCACTTGTGTTTCAACGTACGCCGACACACAGTCAACGCTGCGTAAACGTTATAGGTAGGCCTGTTTGTTGCTGGTGATCTGGTTGCATAATTTCAATTATGCTGGTATTTGCGTTTTGCTCATTGACGCTGAAAGGTTACGCGCTGCAGACATTTGGAGGCTTGCTACTGAGGCGCTGCAGGGTCGACGCGGCCTGGATAGCCCTAAGGCCAAGCAAACAAATTGTTAGTTGTAGACGTCCAGCAAGTCCAGACTTCCGGGTTCTGCCCAGCTATACCTTTGCTGGCACTGAGGCTCTCGCTACCGTGGCTTCAAACGGAGGACGTTGCTGGGGAGAAGCGCAGCTATGGAGTCGCAAGTGGACTGTTGAGGATTTGCTCCTGCAATCCTTCTACAGCGTGGCGAAGGACTTAGTTGATCAGTTAGTTGGGCGTGCGTAGTCCAGATCTCAAATTGTGCGCGAGAACATCTTGCGGCAATGCATTCCACAAGCCTGCTGAAGTTGTGAACAATGAGCTGCGGCGTGTGCCCTGCATGGGCGTTGATGCATCTTTGGTCCCCTGCAACTTTGCGACAACTTCAAAGGTTCCTTGCGTTTCCTTCCTGGCTGGTGAACTTTGAGGAACCCGCTGGACATGCAGAGTGATGCTTGCTCAGCGCTTGGCACATGTGCTCGTCTGAAACGACGCTGCTTTTCAGCTTGGGTAGCTTGGGCGCTAGTTACCAGTAGGGCATAGTAGGGCTCTGCAACGGCAACTGTAGCACTTGGTGTTTGCTCGCTTTGGGGCCATGAGCCAGCCAGGCTGTGAATCTACCAGGCTGCCTCGCCAGAACAGCCGGATGCTCTCACAAACGGAGATTGCAGAAAGTGTCCTTCGCTTGCTGAAGAGCTCTCCGAAGCGCGGGCGTGAGCAGGGCTTCTCGAAGGTTGCCTCCCACTACCTGAAGAAAGCCCATGTGATGCACAAGCCCGTGCCGCAGGAGCTGGTTCACGGATGGTGGCGTTCCTCATCATCATCTTCGCGCACAGCGGCGCCGTCGGCGAAATCCAAATAATAGGTTCAACGCCAAAGCCGGCTTCACAGTGTGCATCTTCATGGTGAGGCGGGCGCGTAGAGGAATTCAGGGTTTGCAGGGTGTAGCCGTGTAGCCAATTTGCTGTTGGTTAACAAAAGCGCTTGAGCAGGGTTTGCCCAGTCATCGCATGACAGCGCTCAATAGTGTGTTCTCCGACTCCACTGTCAATTTGAGATGGATGGCGTTGTGCATTGTTTGCGCCGAGCGTTTTTGGGCTCCTCTGGGTTGGGCAAGTAGTTCTTGGTAACACGCAGGTTGTTGGCAAGATTACCAAAGCAGTTCTGCGGCTAAACAGGTCCCCATGCGTCAACCGCACAAGTTCCAAAACTGCCACTGCCGCCGGTGTCATGGATGACTCTCCACCGCCTTCAGCGTTGCGCGCCAAGTTCAAGGTTGTCAAGCGGCTGCAGGCCGACAAGCGGCAGAACGCCAAGGCTGTGCGGCGGCAAGCGTGCAAGAAGCCTGCGCAGCAGTCTCCTTCCCGCAGCCGTGTGCGGATAGCTTGCGGGAAGCTCGCGCCGCGGGCAAATCGCGATGCTCCTGTCTGTAGCCAGGCCAAAGCCTTGCAGCACATGCCCGTTAGGGCGATCGGATCGCACGAGCAGTTTGAGTGGCCGCACAAGTTTGTTTACACCGCCATGAGGGTTCGGCGGGAACTTGGTCTTTCAGCTGCTCCTCAGTGGGATGCCATAGAGCTGCAGGAAGAGTTTGCCGGATATGGAACCGCGTCCGTCGCAATGAAGGGGGTCGTTCGGAGCTTCAACATCTTCGCCAAAGCGGCTGCCACTGCGTGCTGCAAGTCATGCGGAGACTTGTCTTCTGCTTGCCGAGCTGTGCTTAGCAAAGTAAGTCTGGTCCTCAGCCATGTTTCGCAACTGATGCTCGGGGGATGGTCGGATCGTGGACTCATGAAATGATGCTTGACGCCGGCCCAAATTCTGCGCAAGTTGAGGCCCTGGCTCCTGCTGCTTTGGGGACATTCTCAATCTTCTGCCAGACGACGTGAAGCTTGTGTGCTTTAAGCCAGTGGCAGAGTTTGTGGCGCTTAGCAGTGACGATGTGTTGGTGGCCATTCGCAAGGCCAAACTGGAGCTGCCTGTCAGTGGGGAAGCCCTGCGCAGAAAGCTTACTACTGCAGATGGAACGCTGAAGATTGCCATTGGCAGCGCCAGCAAGGCCCGTTTCATTCCAACTTGCTCAAACAGGTGTGGCGTGCGTAAGCTGCCCATGTGGCATCCTGTCCCTGAGGGCTGGCGTTTGGAGAGCTGGTGCAGCGTAGACGGCGGCGGCTGCACGCTGGACGACGTTGCCCTGGAGAAAACTGGCGCTTCTCACGTCTTCAGCTTCTCCCGAAGGCGGGGTGTGGGTCCCGAAGTTTGACTGTTGCCTGCTGTCAGCTGGTTGACCCTAGAAGTGCGCAAGCCAGGAGAACCACCGCTGTTAAGATGTTTGATCTTAATTTGTTTTTTTGCATGGTTACAACTTGTAACCAAAGTCAAAAATAAGTTTGGTTACTACACACTCACATACAGCCAACTTTGGTTACAATGGTTATTAACCATGGGTGTTTTCACACATTTGCAAGTAACCACGGCAAACTCCCAAACCATTCAAAGCTGTATTTTCTGCGGTTACAGCGGGACATGTGCAAGTCTGGCGGCTGCCACGCATCCAGGCAAACGCTGGAAGAGCTCACACCCCTGGTCATGGACCCCGACGTGCGCTTGAACAACACTGACTGGCAACATGTCGGCAAAGGAACTCGCGCAGCGTCCGTGCGATGTAACCAAGGTGTAAGTAACCAAGGTGTAACCAAAGTGTACCCACGGTTCAGCCAATGTGTAAACCAAGCTGTAACCAAGGTGTAACCAAAGTGTAACCAAGGTTTGCTTGCCAAGATGTAACCACGGTGTAGGCAAGGTGTAGCCAAGGTGCAACCAAGGTGTAACTGTAACCAAGCTGTAGCCGAGGTGTAGCCAAGGTGCAACCAGGCTGTAGCCAAGGTGTAGCCAAGGTGTAACCAAGGGGTGCCCAAAAGGTTAACCTTGTGTACCAACAACCAAGGCGTAACCAAGGTGTAACCAAAGCGTACCCAAGGTGTAACCAAGGTGTCATCAAGGTGTACAAGCAAAGTGGCAAGGCGTAACCAAAGTGTAACCAAAGTGTAACCAAGGTGTAACCAAAGTGTAACCAAGGTGTAACCAAGGTGTAACAAAGGTGTCAAGGTGTAACCGAGGTGTAACCAAGGTAACCAAGGTTTAACCAACCTGTAACCAAGGTGTCATCAAGGCGTAGCCAAAGTGCAACCAAGCAAGCTTCGCCAGGGTGTGACCACGGTGTAACCAGCTGTATCCAAGGTATAGCCAAGGTGTAACCGATGTGTAATCAAGGTTGTTAACCAAGGTGCAACCAAAACGTAACCAAGTGAAACGGTGTAACCAAGGTTGAGGTGTAACCAAAGAGTAATCGCGCTGTAACCAAGGTGTAACCAAAGTGTAACCAAGGTGTAACCAAGGCGGCGCTAAGGTTCAAACGTGTGGCCAACGTTCGGCCAACGCGACACGTAGGTACAAAGCTGCAGCAACCCCCAACTGCCCGCCTGCCAGAGTCAACGCCGGAAGCCCAGCTGCTGCTGCTGCTGTTAGCGAGCGCACAGCAAGGAAGGGCCCGCGAGCACCTTGGGGGCGCGTTTCAGTTTCAGTATTGTTGTTGGCTGACCAGGCTGTTTGGTGGCGCGCAAGCTTGCCAAAGCAGTGCACCGGATGCTGGGGGTGTTGCTGGGGGTGTTGCTGGTGATGCTGGGGGTGTTGCTGGTGATGTTTGGTTTGTGTGTCTGTTTTTCAATCGCCTCAAAGTGGGAACTAGTTTAGTTCCCACTTGGGACGGGTGTTTTGCTGGTGATGCTGGGGGTGTTGCTGGTGATGCTGGGGGTGTTGCTGGTGATGTTTGGTTTGTGTGCCCGTTTTTCAACCGCCTCAAAGTGGGAACTAGTTTAGTTCCCACCTGGGACGGATGTTTTGCTGGTGATGCTGGGGGTGTTGCTAGGGGTGGCGGGGGTGTTTGTCCTTTTTACGGCCCCGCAAAACGGCAACTAAAATTAGTTGCCGTTTGGGAAGCCTCCGCGCAGGATGTGTTGCTGTTGATGCTGCGGGTGGGGGGAGGTGGTGAAAAGTGAACTTGACATTTTTGTGTTTCAAGTTGGGAGCTAAATCAAAGGGGGACGCACGGGAAGGGTGGTCACAAGCATTGGCATCGTCGTAATGTAGAACGAGGCGCAAACAAGTTGCGAACATTCATCTCATGTTCTTGGACATTGTGTTCGGAAACAACGTTAGTAAGAGGGTATGTGCAAGGAGCGCAGCAGTCCTGCAGCGGCGAGCTCTGCAGGGGGTACGCACGCGCGCGCCGGCGGAGCGCGAGAAAATGGTGGGGGCAGGACAGGCGCGCGGCGTGCGCGGTTCATCATCCGTGGCTGGGGAAGCGTAGTGATGAGTAGCTGAGTAGCATCATCATTCTCATCCATTGCTGCTGATGCTGCGGATGCGGGGGGGGGGGCTCTTGGTCCCCCAAAAGCGTGGTGGGGGGGCCTAAGTTCTAAGTCCTCCAAAGCCATTTTTCAAGGTTTTTGCATCGGAAAAGGGCGGGAAAAGGGCGCCTGATAAACCGCTGCGGTCGCTTGGCCGTTTGTTAGACTTTTGTTGGACATTGGTTGCAGTTGGCAATCGGCAAGTTGGCACCTAGCATATTGCGCCATTTCGGTAGCCGGTCGCCAAAACCATGATCTCAAGCCTGATACTATGAAGAAGCAAAGCAGCACGCAAGCGCCTGGCGCTCCCCCAGCATCGTCTAGCATCACCAGCACCTCCAGGGAAGAGGTCGGCGGATTTTTGGGAGCGGGCTTTCTGCTGTTGAGGGTTGCCGTTGTTTGGGTGTTTGGCTCAAAGTTTGAGGGGTGAACTGTTTGCAAAGATGTCATGATGTAACCAATGTATAACCAATGTGTAACCAAGGTGTAACCAAGGTGCAACCAAGGTGCAACCAAGGTGTGTAAAGGTGCCAAGGCGTAACCAAGGTGTAACCAAGGTGTAACAAAGTGGAACCAAGGTGTAACCAAGGCGTAACCAATGAGTAACCACGGTGTAACCAAGGTGTAACCAATGTGTGACCAATGTTTAACCAAGTTGTACCAATGCTTAACCGACGTGTAACCAAGGTGTAATCAATGTGTAACCAAGGTGTAACCAAGGTGTAACCAAGGTGTAACCAAGGTGTATCCAAGGTGTATCCAAGACGTCGCCAAGCTGTGTAATCAAGGCGCAACCAAGGCGGTCATGTAACAAAGGGCGAGGTGTAACGAAAGGGTAACCAATGTGTAACCAATCAATGTGTAAAGAAGCTGTAACCAAGGTGTAACCAAGGTGTCAACAAGGTGTAACCAAGGTGTAACCAAAGTGTAACCAAGGTGTAACCAAGGGTAACCAAGGTAAGGTGTATCCAAAGTGTAACCAAGGTGTGAGGGCTGTTTACCAATGAGCGCCGAAGCGTGCGTGCCAGCGCCCACTGTCTGCCCCACCAACTACTTGTGGGAGCTGCTTTCCCCATGTCAAGCTTTATAGTTCAGGTGGTTTTCGTGGGTTCTCGGGGGGCTGGGCCCAGGTGCTACACGCACAAGCAGCAGTGCGTGCGAGCTGAAGGTGGAGCAGCGGCTGCTGCCGAATGCTCTGGCCACGCACGCCTGCGGATATTTGCCGCTGGGAGCCCATGCGTTGATTTTTCGATGATGGGAGAGCTTTTGAAATTCGGCGGGCGGACAGCCTTGGTGTTCCTAGTGCTCATGAAGTTGATCCTGACAGCTTCCCCGGACGTCTTCATTTTTGAGAATGTAACTGGCTTCCCCGAGAAAACAGTGGTGTCACTGACACAGGGTCTCTACAACTCCGACTCAGCTTTGCTATGCCCATCCTTTTTCGGCTTTGCTGTGAAGAGGGTTCGTCGGTACATCGTTTTCCGGAAATTGGCTTCAATTGTGAAGGTGCATCCTTTACAGGCTCTCTTGCAAAGTTCACGGACGTTGTTTACATCTTCAATGTTGATTGATGACTCAATGGTGGCCGTTGTTCCCGATGGCACGGACAAGTTGACTGGAAGCCGCTTGCGGCGTTCTTAGTCCTGGTTAACAAGCTGTCGCTTTGCGGGGTTGTAGTTGTCGTGTTTTTTGTCTTGGCTGCCAGCCAGAGTATGCCGCATGTTATCGGCGATAAGTTTCAAGTTTACTGGCCTGCCATCAGCAACCAAAGCTTCTAGGCTTTGAAGAGCTGAGCCGTTGCCGCGACGTGAGCCAGTACGCAGTCTTTGACACCAACCAGAACCCAGAGTTTCGCTGCCGGGTGGGGACGATGTCTTTCTTTCCGACATTGACACGTTCTTGCGCGGGCTTCTGGCATTTGGGGAAGCGCCGGTTTGTGCGTGCTTTGGAGCTAGCGACTTTGCACTCCATGCCTTTTGTTCAATCTGTTGCAGAACAGTTGGGCGTGAAGCACATTGAAGTCACGGACACAGTGTCCAACAACCAGTTGTGCAACATGGTAGGCAATTCGATGCATGCTGCCTGCGTAGGCCTGTCTTTGGTGGCTGGAATCATGCTCAGCGACCCTGTTTGACCAAGTTTCATCACATCAGAATCATTTCCTTTGCAATAATTGCAAAGTTTAGAAGCCAGAGCGTGTTGAAGAAAAACACCAACCCAACACCGACACCCGAGATTGACAGTCAGAGTTCTGCGACTTTAGCGGCCTTGTTGAAGTTGAGGTGATAATGTAGTGTCTGAGTCTGGCTCAGCTCAGTTTGTCTAGTTACTTGCTGCTGTGCCCGGCTTACGCTCACCCGCTGGACCGGCCTTGGTCTGGCCGATGGCCTCGCGCGGTGCCGCAAAGCGCAAGCGCCAGGATGATGCTGATGTTGAAGATGAGCCGCCTGCAGCGCTCCGCTCGGCAAGGCGAGCTCTTCTCAGAATTGAAGACAAGAAGGCAAACATGTTTACCCCGCCGCTCCCACATGCAGTCGCCAGAGCTGCAAGCTCTGCCATTTCTAAGAATTGCGCTGCCTTGGCAGTGATTGCGTCAGCCAACAAGCAAGCCAATGGCAACCGAGCGGGCTCAGTCACGGCACCAGCAGCACCTACTGTCAAAAAGCGGATTAACAAGAAGAGTCCGCCCGCTGCTGCAGGCCGTGCCCCGCCCCAACTGCCACGTGAAGATGCGCGTGAGGCTGACAGTAGTCCCAGCCCAAGCCCAAGCGCCGCCCCAGCACGCCCCACTCGGAGTCAAACCAACCAGCCCCGACCCCAGCCCCAGCCGGCCTCGCGCAAGCCAGGCGCAGGCGCTGGCACCGAGCGCCCTGAGTCTGAGAAGCTCGAGTGCTTTGTGTGCAAAGAGCAGGTGAACGGTGACCGAGTGATTTTCCAAGGGTCGGGTGGCAAAATCAAGAAGTGCTATGCCTGCCACAACAGTGAGCGAAGCTTGCGCAAGGACTTTGCCACGAAGCACAAAACCCAGTTGTGGACAAGAATGTCCCCGGAGAGAAAGCGACAGCTCATCATGCAAAACAGAGCGGGCGCCGCAGGGCAAGGCAGAAAGCGCACGATACTTCCCAGAACTAGTTCTCCTTTTTGAGAGTTTGGTTTTTTGGGGCCCCCTCTGTTTTCCACTAACCAGGCAAAACATGTATTTTTAGCTGGGGCCCCAACTCCAGCCAAGGATAGAGGTTGTGCGTGAGGTGAAAGTGCAGGACAGCTTGTCCATTGGGCGCAAAAAGGATTTCATGAACATCAGGGAGTTCACCAAGGAATGCCGCAAAAAATGGGGCTTTGATGAGAAGAGATCCAAAGCGCTTTTTCGGGAGAAGTTGAAAGACCCCAGCGTGCCGCAATCCACGGATGAGATGGGGTGGGTAACAATCAGCTGGCTGGCTGTGATTCTCGGCTGTGTGAGTGTTCTTCAAGTCTTTCTACTTTGTGGCATCAGCTTTGATTTCCGCCAACACCAGCCTGTGCTAAAACAAAACTCAATAACTCTGAGCTTGAGCTGTTTGAGCCTGCGCCCTGCCTCCCTCGAGGAGATCAGTTTCTGGTGCCCGCTCTCTCCAAAGTGCACGCGGGGTTCAGGAGAACGAAATTCGGCAAGTTGAACATGGGGCGGAGATATCAGAGCTCTTCAAGACAACCGCGGTGCAAAGGTCTGAGCTGGAAGAGGACACAGGGCTTTGGGGGCTGAGGAGTGCAAACCTCAGTCTGTGCTGCCCTACAGCCCTACCCAACAATGCAAGTTCACTTTGAACTTTGGCCTTTTTCAGCCACATAACATTGGTTTAGGGCCCCGAACTCAGCAGTTGTTTAACTTTCAACTGTGATGCCCTAAGCAACTAACCGTAGCCACCCGTGCTGGCAACGAGGCCTTCGATATCTCGAACATGATCCTGAGAATTACGGTGGCGCGGGGATGGATGTGTTGCCGCCAGAGAAGGGCCGAAAGCAAGGCAAGGGCAGCGGCGGTGGAAAAGGAGCAGGCAAGCCTCAAGCGCAGGTGCTGGATGATGTGGTTGACCCAGCAGCAGCCCTTTTGCAAGGCCCCCCAAAGCAGAGCAAGAAGAAGCAATCCCTAGTGTCTGATGCGGCTGTTGCGCAGTTGGACATGAAGAAGAAGCAGTTGCAAATTGCAAGGAAATGGGCGCCTTGACTGAATAGCTTTTGAGTTTGGCACCCTTCCAAATATTTCAGTTTGGCCCACCGAACAACCCGCCCGGCCTTGGTCGCCTCAGTCGCCTCCGCTGAGGACGCTCGGCTGACGGAGATGCTCCAGGAAACGGCTTCCGCTTTGGTGGCCTCAGGGGACGTGCCGGATGTTGATCAGCCCCTGGTCAGCTAGACACATACCGATGCGCGAAAGTCTGAGTTTTCTTGCTACCAAAAGGGTGGGGATACCTGTTTAAAGGGAAGCCAAAAGGATGTTGTGTTAACAACTGTGATCTAAACAAGATTAAGCAAGGAGTTGGCCCGACCGGCCCGGCCCTGGCCAAAAGACTTGCAATCATAGGTCACCTTGCTAAACTTTAACATTGCGAATGTGTGTGTAATTTTGCGTTTCGTTTGCGAGGGTGCTGAGATTTGAGATATAGGCTTGGGCCCCCCGTCCGCCAACAGCAAAGGCACACGGAGTTGCCCCTTGAGAGGACTAGCGCCATTGCTGCCGCTGTGGTGAAGGATACATCCAAGCTCAAGGAGCTTGCCACTGAAAAATCTATCCCAAAGGCTTTGCGGAGACGGCTGAGGGACGTTGAGTCATGGAGGCAGAAGAACATGTCCCCGGGTCAGCGCAAGCTGCTGACCCTCATAGAGGTAGGGCCTGAAGACTGGCCAGAAGGCTTGTCAATGGACACATTTGAGACGTCGGCCAAGGAGGGCGAGAAGCTGTGGCGATCGGCTTTGGCAAGCCTTGTGCGTCACACAAACCGATACCGTTTCGCCCTGAGTTGGTACCACGTGGTAGGGTAGGTAGAGCATCGTTGGCGTTGGCATTATCCATGCCTACTGTTTTTCACGCGTGGTTTTGCCTCCTCAGGCGAGGAGTGCCAGAAGAAGGACAAAGCGCAGCAACGGGCGGACAAAGATCGCGCTGTCCAGAAAAACGTCACGCAGTACAACCAGGAGCTTGACCAACAACGGCAAGCGCGTGCTGCCGAGTTTTCTGACGCAGGACGGAACTCACGTGTCGAATTTAAGTCTGGCTTCTAGAGGCAAGGGTCACGGGTCACGGGTGGGGTGGATGGGATGGGTGGATGGGAATGGGTGATGGGCGGAAGGAAGGTTGAAGTCTATTGGCGGTGTTGGACGATTCAGGATCAGAGTCGGACGAGGGCTCTGAGTGTTCGTCTAAGTCTAAGCGACGAGCTGGTGCAGCGGCGGATGACGGGCCAGGCCACGACGCAGGCCAGGCCGCCGATTCTGAAGAGTCTGAAGAGGATGATGACAGTGAAGACGTGGCTAGCGAGGGCTCCAGGACCGGCGGCCAGAGCAGGGCTGCCTTTCAGCTGCAGCTTAACAAGCTTTGTTAGTGCATTGACTTTCCGCACCCGGTTGCAAACTGCTTGCTTGCCAGCTAGCGTGACGCGCGGGCAACCACAGAACGGGCAACGCCGCCGCGCAAACATTAAACCCAAACACCAAACACAGAGAGTTGTTGGCTGAGGGCCACCGGCCACACAGACCGTGCTTAGTGTTTGCCGTAGCGTGGCCCAGCTGGGCTTCTCATTTTTTCCCGCAAGGAGCAAGCTGAGCAAACCGAGCCCAAGCAAAATCTGCTCCATGCCAACGACCTGGGGATCCCTTTGCTGAAATCCTTGATCAACTTCATGAAGAAAGATATGGCTTACTCAACATCGATCCCTTATTTTGCCGAATTGACGGCGAACGAGACCGAGCTCGTGAAAGGAGTCATGGTAAGCGGCTTGTCTGAGAGAAGCGAGTGCCCTTCCCCTTGTGCTGCGCCCCTCCTGTTCGAGAACCTGCCGGCCTTGGACTTGTCCAACAACCCGGCGCTGGCAAAGCTGAAGGTGATGTTCCCGGGGGGCAGCTGCGACGGCAGCGGCCCTGGCGCTTGCGGCGTCAAGCAAGTCAGGGACACCAAGCTGCCAAGCCCAAAGAGGGCGGGGGGTTTCGGGCAGGGCGTGGCCAAACACAATAGTCATTCCTTAGGTCAGATGGTAGCGGCTTCCCTTGTTGTAGTGGTTTCCACTGGCGGACTATTATGGATTATAGGGGATCCCACCATTAACAACAATTTGGTTGGCTAATCGTTGAATCCAATCTCACCGACTTGCCCAAGCAGCCAACCTACCTTCTTACCTACTTACCTACCAGCCAGCCAACCAACTAACAGCCCGCCAACCAACCGACCATAACGGCCGCATTTGGAAAGGGAATAGAGAGGTGACCGGGTGAACCCAAGAATTTGGCTCTTGATGTCATTTCCTTGTTGTTAGAAAGAAAATCGGGTGGCGCCCCTTAGATCGCAAACAACCCCTCCTTCCTTCATTCGTGGGGCCTTGCCTTTTAGTTTGTTTTTTTCAAGACAGGGCGCTTGGTCGGGCACTCCCTCTTGGTTCTGGTATCCCTTGGAACACCCTTGCAGGTGTTTGTGGATGATGCGTCTGAAGGCAATCACGGTGGTCAGAGCCTAAGTTGGTTGCGTAGCTCCAGGCACACTGCACTGCAGCTACAGCTGCCTTTCGTTCTGCTGTTTGCGGATCTCAGGCCTGGAGTGGGCAGCAAAGAACGGCGATGTTTCCATGGAGCTGGCAGACTTTTTTTGGCTGCCCGGTATGCTCGAGGAGTTTGAAGACGCGGCCACCTCATCTCTGGGCAAGGATGCGGCGACCAAGTTCTCTCAGTCCTGCATGCTGAAAGTGCAAGCCAGCGGAAGCTTGTATTCGTACGCAGGATTGACTGAGATGATGTACGCGCGTGCCTTGGCGCGAAATAGCTGCCTGTCCGGACTGCGGGTGAAACAACTGTTTGGGTTTGCGCGCCCCATGCTTTGAAAGACTCTGATGTTGCCAATGTCACTACCCCCCGTCCCGTAGACCATTCGTTAGAGGGGATCAAGACAGCTCAGCTGATTTCAGTGTACTGTTTTTTGTTGCGCAAAAGGTGACCTGTGAGAGGATCCTGCGGGGGCTTCAGGGAAGTTCAAGTTCCAGGCTTTGGCATTTCAACTTTGAAGGTTGCTGCATGATGGTGGAGGGAAGCAGGTTGATCGCGGGCGCCCCGCTGACCGAAGTCTACAAGCTGGCGTGCCAGCGTCCTCCAGACGGAGCTGGTTCGGACTGGCAGCCATCCATCAATCATTGCGCTGAGTACCTGGCGAGCATGCGCGGAAAGGATTTGAGCATGTGCGGGGGCTTCTGGGTACTTCTTCATCCAGGGGAGATGCTGCGCATACCGCCTGCCCAGCTGATTTTGGAAGCCAACATCGGCCAGCCTTCTGTCTGGCGCCGAGATCAGAGTTTTGAGCCTTTTTACTCTACAATTTTCACAGGGTTTATTGCGTCTCAGGCTGCAGCAACGTGGGCTTGCTTGGCGCCGCTTGATGTTCCAACGTGTCACCCTTAGTGTGTCGCAGCAACACGCAACTTGCGCAGATGACCCTTGTTGTGGTGAAGCCCGCAACCCCAAAAACCGGTTTGCGTTCGTGATTCACCAGCTTCTCTTTTTCACAGTGACCCATGGATCATCCGTGATCATCCATCGACTTAGGCTGCTCCAGGATGAGTATGTGCGTGGCATTGCGTCCCAGCTCCACGCGAACAGTGTCAACGTCAAGGAGCGAACTCCAGAACTCGCCAAGCTCAGGTGCGGCGAGCTTGTCCTGAATTTCCTTTCGGGCGCCATGACCAGGCAGGCAGTGGGTGCTGAGTTAGGGTTGCTACGGGGGCATGGCTAAAACGCAGACGCAGCCCATGATCAAACTGTGGCTCACATGATGTTGGCCAGTTTTCCTATACTCCTACAGCTTTTTACGTGTTGCACAGGCGGAAGCGCGCAACCCAGCGCACTGCCCACGCACGCGCCTACATGATTATGTTTGCGCCTGTGCCCTTGTGCCCTCGTGCCTGTGCCCTATGTGCTTGTCGCACGTGCTTGTGCCTGTGTGCTTGTTTCTTGACGTGTGTGCGTGTTCCTATGAAGCTGCACGGTACCTGTGCCCTGTTTGCCTCTGCGGCTTTGCGCTTGTTTGCTTCTGTGCTTCTGTGCCTTTGCCTGCCTGTTCGTGTGCCCCTGTGTTTGTTTGCTTGTTTGACTCTGCGCCCTTATGCTTCTGCGCTTCTCCTTCCGCATCTGTTTCTGCGCGCCTTTTTGCTTATATTGTTGTTTTGTGCGTGCGCAGCATGCCGCCTGTGTGTGCCTGTGTGCGCTTGCGCATCTTGCCTTGAGGGCAAAGATGGAGTTGGAATCGCCGCGGCCAGCGCCAGCTTTGCTGGCGACGGAGCCAGAGACGCTGGGCCGGCAACACAGTTGGTTCCCACCTACAGCCTCCAGCCTTTTGCTTTCCAGCTTTTGGGTGTCAGGCCACAGGTCAAGCAGGCGTTCGATTTATCAAAGTATGGCGCACATGAATCAGCAGGGGTTGTTGAAGCTTGCAACTCGCAACCTGTCTCACTCTCAAACTGAGAACAAGCTGGGCTTGCTCGTTAGGTTTTTCTTCCTGAAGCAACTCGTTGTTTCTTGCTTTTGCTTGCGCCGCCCGAGGACTTCCCCGGCTGGTGGCAGATCAGAAGCAGAAGAGGCTCTAGAAGAACTTCGGCGATCAAAGAAGCAGACCGCTGCCAAAACCAAGACAAAGCCAACGTCCAAGATCAGCACCGTGCCCAAGGCAATCAAGGACGAGCCCTCTAACCCAGAGGAAACGACAAACCAAGCCCCAGCCCCGTCAACTGAGACTTCCTTGCCAAAGCTGCCAGCCCCAAACGCCACCTCCGACGCAGAGGACCCGGACCCTGAGGCTGAGACGGTCGCAGCTGACGCAAATGCCATAGCCGAGCAAGCCACAACCCCTGCAGCCGAGCAGCCGGCCGGAGGAGTCACAGCAGCAGAAGCCACGCCTACGACCACCAGCCACCCGCCTACTCTTCAACCATGCAAGGCCGAGATGAGTGCAGGCCAACTTGCGCAACTCCCCGTCAACGAGTTCTTGGACGCTCTTCATCTTGGGCCAGGCGGCCCTCTCGTCATTGACGATTCAGATGATGAGCCGATGGGCCTTGCTGAGAATCCCAAGCCCCAGCTGCAGCCGCAGCTGGGGAAAACGCCAAAAACAAAGGCATCGGCGGCATCCTCGTCGCCGAAGTCTCAGCCCCCCAAGCAGGCGAAGATGGCCAAGGCAGCTGCGGGGCCGAAGGCCAAGGCGAAGCCAAAGCCCAAAACCGCAACCAAGCAGACCACAAACCGCACTGCGCGGAAGCGGCGGGCTACTCCTT
The DNA here is from genome assembly GCA_963377175.1 of Effrenium voratum. Taxonomy (NCBI): domain Eukaryota; class Dinophyceae; order Suessiales; family Symbiodiniaceae; genus Effrenium; species Effrenium voratum. Next base: position 459,580 of record CAUJNA010003794.1, read on the forward strand.
GATGCCTTGTTTGTTGATCAGCTGACCCGATTCGAAATTCAATCTTTAGCCTCTGCGGCACCAAGCCCGCAATGCGGATTGAGGTTGATGTCACGCATTGTAGGCACAGCCGTTGGCCAGGCAGGAAAATGCTGCAGCGCAGCACGCATCTTGGGGGCGATTTGCAAGTTGGATGGGTGTCAGTCAAAGTTTGAGTGAGTCAGTGGCGCCCAGCAGTCGTTTGCTTTTGGGGTTCAGTGTGTTCTGGGCGGCCATGCTTGACGTCTACAATTGTAATTTTGGGGTAGCCCCCCCCCCCCACAACGCTTCGCAGTGACCGTGCTTCTAAATACTCATGTTACATGGTCTCGCAACGGCGCCAATGCCCAAGTGCTTCTGCTTCGTGTTTTAGGAGACCTGGCTTGTTGGACCTGTTCATGCCTTGCGCGCCTGAAGCACGATGCGTAAACTGCACCATGAAGGTTCACGCGCATGGTTTTGCGCGAAGCTGCCCTGTACGAAACAAACGGCTTTTGGGGTGCATTTTTGGAAGAAGCACAACAAAAATCCACAATGAATCGGGTGGTCTTGCAAACACTGCAGAGTCTTGAGTCTTGCGTGTGCTTATTGGCTCAGCAAGTTCTTAATCCCTAAGCACACTTGGAAACGTTGCGTCCATTACTCAAACCATGTTGGGTGGGGCTGGAGCTCACCACAAAAACTCTAGGCCACGCATTGGCAACATTCTAGGGCAGCCATTGATCTGGTTTAGCCTGTTGCGGTTCTTCACGTTGCTTCTTGCCCAAAAAGCTGCAACCTGGCCAAGTGATGTGTCAACTTCATTGCGCGTGTGCGCCAGCGAAACCGCATTTGGCCACCCTGCCTCCCCCGTGCTTTAAGATAACTCACGGGATTCCATACCGGGGAGTCTAGTTCGCCACAGAGTGGACATTGACTTGTCACTGCTGAGCCACTTTTCGTGCGCGGAAGGGGGTAAACAAGACACACAACGAGGTCACCAGCGCGCTCTAGTGCCATCCGCTCTCACAGCATATCTTCTCCATGTAATCTGCAACGCCCGCCTAAAAGGCCAACATATCCTCAACCTACAACAACGTATCCCCAAGTAAGGAAGCCTTTCTCATTGAGCGACATCGGTCACATGTCTTTTTGTAAGGGCGTGATGTCAATCACATGCGCGCGCGTCCCAAAAAGGAGGAACGCTTAAAAATTGAAACAGGGTGGCTCCTCCATTCAAAGCAGCCCCACAAAGAGTGTCAAGCAGAAACATGCACTCATTTATCTGTTTCGATTTTTGAATATGTCCAAAAACGGAAATATGGATCCCCAAGTGCAGGATCTCCAGCTCGGTTTACCCCCAGACGAGCTTGCCCTAAAACATACAAATGTATGTTTCGCACAGCTTTCACCCAAAACCGGCACGTCATCCGAAGGCGATCTTAGGCTCCCCGGCAGCCCCAGCCAAACCAGCACGCCAGCCTTGATGCAGCCACGCAATTCCGGAGGGTGAGATTCAACTGGCTCAGTTGCTTCAAAGGATGGCGAGCAGTCCCAAGAGAAGCTTACCTACTGTGGATGGGCAAGTCCTGCACAACGTGAAAACCTCCCATGGTTGAAACCATTGTTTGTTGATATATACAGGGGAATCGAATCATTCCAGGGGTTTTTGGGTGGTGCAGGATTTTGCCCACAGTATGGGACCACAAGTCGCCAGAAATTGGAACGCCAAGCGGTGAAGCCGATTTGTTTGGACTGGGTGCAACGGGCTTTTCCAAGCCCTTGGCATCATGCGATGTACTGGTTACTTGCCACCCCTAAGTGGAACAGTTTTATTATAGTGCGTTGGAACTGTGCCCCGACATAGCCAGTCAAAATGAAGGGCATGCACATGGGCGCTCCTGCATGCTCGAGCCAACTTGGATGAACACCAAACCCCTGATTGCTGCCAGAGCTTGTCATGCAAACACCTGCATGCAGACCGAAAGTAGCGGAGCGCATGTTGCAGTAGTAGTCATAGCCGCGCAACTGCTGACGATCACAGCGTTGAGAAAGCAAGCCCATTTGGTGTCGTTTCGAAATCGAGGCGAGCCTTCAAACATGGTAGTGCCCCTGAATCTTAGGCAGCCGCGAAAAAGGTTCCTCAATACAAACCCATTCGGAAGATCCAGACAAATGCATCATGAGTGCCATGCGTGAACCTGCGCGAGCCGGTCCTGGCCACCTCTTGGACCCAGCCCAAAGGCTGATGTTCCACCCCCCCCCCCCCAAAAAGAAGAGAGACTTGGAACATAAGGGTGGCCTCAAAAACGACTCACCATTGATTAATTACGGGCCCCTGAATGGCTTGCAACAATTCCCTTCAGCTAGAACACGGCTTGGATGTGGCTTTTGTAGATCCACCCCTGTAAGATATTGACAGGGTACTTTAAAAGATCACTAAAAACGAACTAGGGGGAAGAACACGTGTGGTGAAATCCACCAAAACCGCAACGAAAACGAAACCGTTTTCTAGACCTGGGGCCATGTCCACGTTTGACAACCTGGGGGTCTGGCTGGCCAGAAGAAGAAGTAGGAGGTAAAGAGTAGCTCCGAGAAAACCTCGCAAGGTGCAAGGTGTCGGTCCTGTCTTTCCGGGATCTGAGTAGAACCTGTCCTAATGTAACCGAGGGGGCAAGGGGAGGGGGGGGACCCTCCCAAAATTGGTCTGCATCCCTGAAACTGAACCCCAGGGACACCGCCCTGGAACAAAAATGGACGGATTTGTACAAATCCGGGGCGAAGCTACCCCAATTGAACAGCATCAGATTGGCTGCGATCAGCTTTTCGCGGCTGGTTTGGAAGGATGCTTTTTTTTTCGCCTTTCTTGTGCAAGAGCCAGGGGTTCAAAGCCCCTAGCCACCATTGAGGGGCTGCTTGGTACCCGGCATGTTTACCCTTTTAACTCCATCCACGGGAACGGACCACACATCTTGGCCGGAGCATTGGGGCCAAGAACATGGAGCTGAAGCTCAGGAATCCGACACGGGATGCCCACTAACTGGCATTTCTCTAGAACGGGTGTGAACCTCAGACGGGCCTCCAAGCAAAAATTGGTTGGCCTCGAGTGGCGCAGCCCGCCCTGCGATGTTTTGCCAGGAGGCAGATTCGGCGTGTCAGCCTTGCTTTGCTGCTTGTGACAACCCTGATGCTTGGTTGCTATTCTGCCAAGGTGAATAACTTGTTGTGGGCGCAATTCGGAAAACCGACTTGATTTCAACCAACAAGTTAAAGTCTAAAGACCCGTTACGCCATAGCAATCAAGGATGGAGAGCAGGTGCAAACTGCAGGTGCTCAGTAGGGAATGGCCCAGGGTGTTGGGAATGAACTCAGGGATCCCCTTAAAGGAAACCAAAGGGATGGTTTATAGCTGTGATTCCAACTCACCCGAACCAGCCAGCAATCCCGCGTTGCAAACCCTTCGAAAGCTGAGAGGGCCTAGGAAGTCAGGGTGGATGTCCAGAAGCCTTCTGCCCAGACGGAGCTCCACTGCCACTTGGCTGGCCCGACTCTGTCATTCGGGTGTCTCGTGTTTGAAAGGGGTCCGACCATTTTGGTAGGCTTCAAAACGACAAGCCCAAGTACCACCACCATATGTTTTTGTTTTGTTTTTTTTGGGGGGGGTCTCCCAAAAAACGACCCACCCATTTTAAGGGACACCACAAATTGCTCTTCAGCACCTGCCGAAGATCGATGCCCCGAATCCCCGAGAGAGCGACGCCTGAAGAGCGTTGCCTGGAAAGGTCGTCTGCCTTGGGAACCGCACCTGGCGCTGGTGTGTACCCTGCCTGAACGGATAAAGGCGACTTGTTGGGGGCACAAGTTCATGTAAATGCGCCCACGCGCAAAATATATATAGACAATATTATATATAGATATGTATATATATATATATATATTATACTTGTCTGTTCACATATAGCTACATATCTATGTATGTATACACATCACCTGAACCAAAAACACGATGGATGCGCTTGCGGGAAACATACGTGCAAACAAGGGACTCGTGGGCGGGTTAGGGAAAGAGCACAGCACAATTTCACATTACAACCTGCCACCCTGTATCATACCACTGCAAACCAAACATGAACACTTGCCACCTCATGAGCCGCATGAACAAACCAAAATGACTATGTATGCCATGTTAAAGACGTGGTAGCCGAGGTGGATCGACAAACTTCAACTTGGCACCTACCCCAAATATCGGACACGCTTTCTGGAAGAAGTTGCGAATGTTTGCTCAACATGATTCAGCCACAAACCAAACTAACAAGTCCTACTCCTCCTTCTCATCATCATCATCCTCACCCTCTCCCTCAGCTTCTCTCCTCCTCATCCTCAGCCTGAGCCTCCGCCTCATCCTGATCATCATCATCGTCATCATCATCATTGCGTTGAATCCAATGAGTCCACTCCCGTCAACTAGCCCCTCCGGCCCCCACCCGCCTCCACGCTCCCAGGCGGTGAGGCCAGCGGCTTAGGTGCTGTGTACATCCCGCTCGGCTTCGAGGCACTGACTGAGCCGATCACCGGATCGCAGGGCGCAGATTGGTTCACATCCGGTGCCATGCCCTGATGTAACTGATCTGCACATATGCCCTCTTTAGATAGGAATGCCCATGTGCCATCCTAAAGCAACAGGAGTGCACGTTTAACCCATCAGGCTTGAAATGTCAGTGTGAAAGCAGCAAAGCTCATCTTGCTGCAACCAGCCCCGCCGAAACCAACCAGCACTCGCCACGGATATTTTCCTCGGGCGAAACGCTCAAGGCCAGAAACTGGTTGCACCTAACTGAGCCGCGATCCCTTTCATAAACGAAAGGGAGAAAGAGCCGCGAATTCAATCCAGGCAAGTGCCCACTTTGGCAAGCAAAGGTATCCATTCTTGCCGCGTTGCTTCTCGGCAAAAGGTCATTGGCACGTGTGTTTTGCCCAGATTTAGTGCAAATATCGAATTGGAGTAGTATACCAGGCATCCAAATCTTGAATTCAGGGGCCATCACCCCTCTCTGGTGCGCTGTTACCCTATTGTCACCCGCGAAACCTTCCAATGGACGGTATCCTGTCTTTCCGCTAAAACATGCACACCCCTATCCACTCAAAACAAAACCATGCAAGGATTCAACAAGCAGGGAGGCAATCCTTAAAGCCCTTTTCAAGCGTAACTTCTTTGGCAGTTGCAATCCCGAAAGCTCAGTCATCATCAGTCATCAGTTCCGAAAACCCCAATTCATGGCACACAAGGCCATGCCTGGCAAAAGCTTGGGGGCCAGCCATGCATCCCCACTTACTTTGGTAGCAAACAATAATCTCAAATTTCTTGTCTCTCCATGCAACAATACCCCCCCCCGCAACAAAAGGCACAAAAACAGTCTAAAGTTGCATTTGACTGGCAGGTTGCAACACGGCTGCCACGATTGGAGGTCCACACCTCACTTGCCCAAAGTTTTGGGACCATAAAATGGACCAAACAGGGAAAACCAAAAGGTCAACAGGTCGGCTTGGAACTGAGAAACAGCTCAGGGACTGAGACAACCTTAATCGCGCGCCGGTTTGGAGGGGCTCGGACCGCACTCAGCGGAAGCGGCTCCCGTGGGCGCCGTACGCGGAGCTCCGGCGGTGGCAGCCGCTGGTGCGGCGGAGCCAACCCACCAAGCCCTCGCCTTGGTGAGAAACTGTGACTGACTCTATTTTTGGGGGGAATGACCAACCATTTTGGGAGGGTCATGGAGACTCTAGGTGTGGATGATGAACAAAATCCATACGCACCACCGTTCTAACTTCCTGGAATGATTCGAGTTCCCGTGCAAATGTCAAGAAACAATGGTTTCAACCATGGCTTTCAAGTTGTGCGGATTTCGTCCATCCACAGAATGATTCTTCGAGAAATATTGGGAAACATGTAAGATATTTCTGGCTTGCGACATGGAAAGAATGGTACGAGGGATGCCTCTGCCATATATTGTAAGCAAAATCTGGGAACCCTCTAATTCAGCGATCCACCCACCCGCCACCCACCCACCCACCCACCCACCCGCCCGCCCGCCCGCCCGCCCGCCCGCCCGCCCGCCCGCCCGCCCGCCCGCCCGCCCACCGATGGTGTTGTTGTGTGTGTGTGTGTGTGTGTGTGTGTGTGTGTGTGTGTGTGTGTGTGTGTGTGTGTGTGTGTGTGTGTGTGTGTGTGTGTGTGTGTGTGTGTGTGTGTGTGTGTGTGTGTGTGTGTGTGTGTGTGTGTGTGTGTGTGTGTGTGTGTGTGTGTGTGTGTGTGTGTGTGTGTGTGTGTGTGTGTGTGTGTGTGTGTGTGTGTGTGTGTGTGTGTGTGTGTGTGTGTGTGTGTGTGTGTGTGTGTGTGTGTGTGTGTGTGTGTGTGTGTGTGTGTGTGTGTGTGTGTGCGCTTGGTTTACTTGCCATACATAGCATCCACGGATTCCCATCATGACTTGCCACCTTTTCAAAGGGCAAAACCGTGGGCTTACCTCTGGGCAGAACCACCCAGGGATGGCGCAGAAAGGAGGCGGTGCTACAAAATGAGGGTCCTCTACACGTGGATTGTGTGATGAAGTTCCGTGCTCTCCAAACAGATTGTTGAACAAATAAGGGATCTCCAACATCTACGGACTCAAACATACAGCCTTCGCGTACCTACTGCCACGTCGTTCTCTACAACTACATATTTCTATATGTATACATAAATTATACAAATGCGTGCGCGCATGTACCAGCAGTGTATTTGTAGTGCATATCAGAAGCACCTGCCCGGGTACGTGGCGAGTCTTGTGCAAGTGGCCATCTTGAGGACCCATCGTGCACCCATATTTTTGCGGAAGGCAAGCCCAAAAAGGGAGGTGCAGAAACAACCATAGCCAACCAAGGGTGCTTCGTCAAGCATTTTGAAGTCCAAACAAGTTCCTGGAAAGGGTTTCTGAAACTAATCATGTCATATGTTACCGTGCTCCCCACCTCATTTGGACGACGGCTGTCAAAACAAGCGCTTCTCACACGCAAAATCAGCAACAAAAAACACAACAGGAAACACATCCTGTCCGCGTTACGGACACTGCGTCGTCCCTTAAAAGGGGCTTGCTCTATTTTCTGGGCGCCCCCGTTTTCCAAACAAATAGTCTAGCTAGAAGTTTGTGCGTGCGCCTCTTTTTCGGGAACCTTTTTGGGCGCCGTCAAGCAGAAAGCAACCAGTTTGAGGCCCAATCTTGGGGCAATCTAATTGGGAAATCACACCCATGTGGATATAGAATTTTGTCCTACGGCTTCCCCATCCTTCCCACCCTTCCCACCCTTCCCACCCACTGCAGGTGCGCCTGCGCGCGTGTGCCCACGCCTGCGTGCACACGTGCGTGTTTGCGCGCATGTGTGCGTGTGCCCGCGCGTGCGTGCGTGCTTGCGTGCGGCACACGGCGCACACCCACGGCAATCGTGGAACAATCCAGAAAGAACATATTGTGCGCAATGGTTTTCCGCACAGTGGCAGCGGCAACCCTGCTCATTTGATCGCAAACATGCCCGCTATGTCCGCCGACCACCAAAACCTACTCTCAGATCTCTCAGGGGCCCATTTTCTGCGCGATGCAAGGGACGCAAGGGATGCGGAAAAGCCCGCATGCTGGTGATGCAGGAATTGTGCTGGTGAAGTTGGCGAGGATGTCGGGGATGTTTTGCGAGCGCAAGGCCAGGGATGTCGGGGATGTTCTGGGATCCACATGTCTGGAGGAGCTTCTGGTGCAACAAAACACGTCAGCAGTACACCCTACGGGTGGGGTTGCCCGCGCTCTTCGAGCTCGAAGACACACAGCGCGCAGTTGGATTGGGACTCCTGCGTGGACATTGTTGTTGAGGGGACTTGTGTCCACCAACTGTGTGAGAGGGTGTTGCACCAATTACGGCTCATAGCCATTTGAGTGGGAACCAAGGCAGGAAATAACGCGGCCAACCCAACGCCATTTCAAAAGTTGAAAGGGCAGCAGCCATTTAAGCTTGGGGGACAGCACATGGCATTTACTCACTTTGGCTCATTTTCCCACTGTCTTACCGCCGTAAGGAACTGTGCCACCTAATTATCTTCACCTACTTCCTCCCTGCGCACAGATTCAGCTGGCCTGGTTTTCATACCTCAGCTTCTGCCCTTCACCAAACACATGATTCTTAGATTCTCCTTGTTCAGCCAACCTTACATTTCCAATATCATCTCAAAAAGATCTCGGACTTGAACGTGAAAACCAGTGTTGCTCCGAAATTCTTGATCGGCACAAGGGCAAACTCAGTTGCCCAAAGGACGAATAAATACAAGGTTGACCTTTTGGGGCCATGACTGACAATGGCCGTGGAAAACAGGCACCCAAAATGGAACCCTGGCAAATGGAACCAAGGGCTAAGACCTTCAATCCTTCCGGACCCCATACCCAAATGCACCAAAAAAAAGTGACCCAGTGGCGCTCCATGACCGGCGCCAGCCCAGCCGCGCCGTGCGCTCCATGCACGCCATGCGTCGGCATGGGGGACACGGGGTAGATGGGCGAAGGCCACGGGGAGCTCCGATCGAAGCCCACGGCGCCCCGAGTGCTGAGCCCGGGGCTCTCCTCGGAACCCATGCGACGTGCCCGGCGCCGGGCAAAGTCCGTGTATCCTTCGTTCACACGTGCTTCGATGTCAATTCAGCTATTCTTGAATGCTTTGCTGTGTGGTTAAACGTTGGTTGTTGTGCAAAGAAAACTCCATTGACAATGACATCCTGCGTAAACATGTTCACAATATGAAACGAAAAAACAACAGATTATTCAAAAGTCCAGATTCGATTTCTCGAGGTGTCTTTGGTTCTTAGTTTGGGCAGGATTGATCCAATGGAAAGATTGCCTGAGAATTGTGTTTGTATTGTTGTTTGTTTTGCTTTGTTGGTTTTCTTGTGTTTTGGTTCTGTTTTGGAGCACTGGAATGTTTTAGAACAGCTAACACAAGAGACATTCTGAAAAAAACAAAAAAAACAAAAACAATCAAACATTAAATAGGTCCACAAACACGTAAATGCACTGCCACACCTTTCTGTTCTGTTTACGAAAGGGGCCGCGCACCCACGTAGCGCAAAACAGGGACCTTGCACTGCTCGACGAAAAGATTTATCCGGAATTTGGCGAGTTTGCATGGGACACGTTGGTACTGTCCAGCTTGATGTGCTTCCACTCCTGCAATGGAACTCGAAACAGGCAAACTCATTAATGGACCTGTGATCGGACCAATTTGGTGTTAATTTGTCCTAAAACTATAGGGCGACCCCGGCGACTTCCAGAAAATGTGGGTGTCCTGTTTCCCTTCAAAACTTGCCGGGGCCCAGACAAAACTCACCAATGACCAAAAAGGGCTGGCTGCCCCACCAAACAGCGACACCAGTTCCCACGGGCAAAACACCCAAACCATCCCGAAAAGCGCTCCTGACCACGGAAACACCGAAACAGGCACTAAAATCACCCTACCCAGATCCGTCATTGGATCGTCCAAGTCTCCAAGAACTCGCGGCGCGGAGCCGGCGGCACCCCACAGCCGTCGCGGACCTCGCGCACGACAAGTGCCCCGAGCCACTTGGGTGTCTGTTTTCGGGTACCCCCGCATTATTGGTTTCGGTGTTCCTTTTTTGGTTTCCCTTTCAAAAAAGAGGCGCCCTCCAAAAATACATCTTTTTTTGCTCTTCGCACTTTAGCCAGTGCTTGGTACTGTAGGTAGCCTGGATTTTTGCCTTTAGGTTTTCAATGAACCAGGCGGAACCCTAGAAAATGCAAATGCCGAGTTGCCTAGATTGCTAGCTGGAAGTGATGGCCCAGCTGCTCAGTGACGATGGTTTCAAAAGAAACCCCTTTCAGGGGTTGACAATTTTTAGTGGGGGTAGGAAACAAAAAGGGAACTGTGGCGCGAGGCTATGGAACGGGCACGTTGTTGACATGCTGCTGGCTGAAATGAAAAAGTAGGAGGCGGCTTTCAATTTTGTTCTGGTGACGCTCCAGACCGAACGCATGAGCGTGCACAGGAGCTCTCCGTGCGCGTGCAAGTGTTGCTCCTCATTGCGTAAGCTGGCGCAAAGGGGAAAACACGATCAGAACACCATGACGGACTGCACTATGGCAGGCTGCACTCTACCTACCACAGAACGCGCCTAGAGGTAAATCACAAGTTTCTACCAAATACCGAGCCTCAAAACCAGACATACATCGCTTAGATCATTCCACCTCACCCCCAACTGCAAGAGATGTACACCAAGTGAGTGTAACCAAGGCTAAGAGCAGCTTCTTACAAGAATTTCGAGTCATGGGAAACAAAACAATGTGGCCATGGGTCAAAATCCCGCACCCCCCAGTGAACATCCGAATCCCCACTAAAATAGGTTCTAAAATGGGTGGTGATTTCACCTACCCCAAAATGGTACCATTGGTGTTGACCCACAGCCACGTGTGAAACGGAGGCCGGGCATTGCCGCTTTGGACCTCCCTCTCCCGCCTGTGGCGAGGCGGCGGCCGCCGCGTAGTAGCGGGCGCGGCGCAGGGAGGTGGCATCTTGCAGGGCGCGGTCCTGCGCCTCCTCGATCCGAAGCGATGGCCCTGGGGGCACTGGGCCGGCCGGCCCCCTGCGAGTTCATGTGCCACACATCAAATCTTACCTGAGCGGATGGCCCCAAAAAAAGTCTAAACTTTTAGATTTAACACTAACATGGTCTTCCCAAAAAGTTCAAAGTTCATGAAGCCAGGAAGTGAGTCTTTGAGCTTTAGAGGAACCTCCATTTCGGCAGCTACCCCGGGTTATGTCCCTTGAAGTGCAAAAATCCCTCATACTCCCTCTGGCGCCACCCGCTTTTTGCAGGGCGCCGAAGCACTCTCTATGGTACCCTCCGGCTGTGCCTACTCCCGGTCCTGAGTGGACCGCTCCACCGCTGCGGTGTAGCCTCGCTGCGGAGATCGCGACAGGTAAAAGATGCGTCTGGAAAACATCTGGCCTGCGTAAACCGTTAGTTCCTAATATTGCATTTCAAGAACATGTTGGTTGACTAGGTCCTCCAGTAGAGAGCTTAGAATAAGGGTACCCCTTTTCACGTAGTCTATTTTAGTAGGGGAACCCTCCACCAAGAAAGGGTAAAAGGGCACTACTGTGGGACCTAGTTGCAAAAGACGCAAGTACAGCTAAAGGGTTGGCGGTCAAAGGAATCCTGGGAAAACCACGATGTTGACAAGCGGTGTGGCCAAATGGTGTCAGCTGTCGAGCACGCGGCCTCGCTTGACATTCTGAGTTCTTTTTGGCAAGGGCCGTCGACCACATGGCATGTTGCCGGCAAGAACGTGAGTGACCAAGGGCCCATTTGTTTGGCAAAAGAACCTGGCAATGTTTTTACTGTTTGTCTTTGCAGGATTCAACTAGGGCCACCAGATTGAAAGCAGAAAGGGCACAAACAACTGCAGATTGACGCCAGGAGTCCGTTTTGGTGCCTCCAACTAGTAATCTTTGGAATTCGAGGGGCTGGCTTTCTTTACGAATATCGGTTCCCCACATCTCCTTTTGGCGGCAAGGACGTCTGAAGGGACAACACCTGGACCTCCGGCTACAAACGCTCAACTTCCACCGGGCCGCCGCTCACCGCAAAGGCCACTGCGGCATTTGCCGCCACCTGCGGGTCTGAAAGGGGGGGATCCAAAGGCCAAAGACTCCAAATTGTTGGGCCACAAAGGGTGTTTTCCTGTGACACATATCCGACTGGGTCTGGGCGAATTGTATTTCACCAACCTTTCTCCATAAAATGATTGTCCTCAACTTCATGCAAGGCCGCGGGGATCACGCCAAATGCTTCTGAACTGGCAATCCACCAAGTGGGAATCTTGCAAAAGCCTCAAGCGCCCGCGGGGGGGGGGGGGTTCAAGGCCCTTGACTGTGCAATGAAACATTGCAAAGGTTGTTCAATCGAGCATGCCGTTGCTCCCCCCCACAGGTGCATGCTCAATCTACTCCATGGCAGCTAGTTCAGCACAATACGGGCCTAAACAAATAAGCTGTTGCTATCTGTTGCTGGTTTGGCGCCAAATCCAGTGAGGACCATAGAAGCAAACTGTTGCTGATTGCGTAGCCACTCAACGGAAGCGAACGGAGCTACATCCTAGGAATCATTCGCAACCTTAGATACTCCCCCCCCCCCCGCCCCCCCTGCAGATTAACATGAAGCCCAAAAACCCGGCAGTAGAGAAAACTCCTTTTGGGGGACCCCCACTTTTGGGTTCCATCTTTTGTTGCCTTTGGAGTACCATCTTCGTCCCCTATCATTCATCTTTGGAAGGAAACCTTTTGGTGGTGTTGAAACCACCCACACAGAAGACCACACAGTTGCGGGGTCCCCTACACCTCCATTTGCTTAAGCCCCCTGGAAAAAAACACATATTTCCAGTAGCGATAGATTGCCTTTAAAACCAAAGGGACAAATAAACATACCTAGAAAAAGACTCCCTAAAGAAACCACCCAGACGCCCCCTACAAGAAGACTACGCCCTCGTCCACCCCCGCTGGCTGCGCCTTGGTGGCCCCCAGCACCGGCCGCGCCGCCGCCGCCAGCAGCCGCGCCGCGCCGAAGGCGCCGACCACGGCGCCGCGGCCCAGGGCCGCGGCGAGCTGCGCCGCGTCGAAGTGCTCCGCGGAGGCTGCGGCGAAGGCCGCGACGTCGCGGAGGCCGCTGCCTCGGGGGCTCGGGGGGGGGGGGGGAAGCGGGGGGGTTTTTGGGGACCCGCTGGCCCCCTACACTTGGCACACATCTGGGGGAACACAGAAAGTCACATTTTCTGACTCTAGTCCATGCAGATTCCTTTCGCGGCCCACGGTTTTCCTTTCGCTGAGCCATTATAACTTAAGACTCGCAATTCGGAACAGCCCCAGAATGATTAGTCTACCCGAAAATAGATATACAGGTTTCTGGAGGAGACCCCAGCAAAAATAATTAAATAGCCGTATCTGTTTTAACAGCATGTAGCTGCCCCCTAACGTACATGTCTATAGTAGGAGAGGCGGATTGCCAAGGGTAATAACGGACCTTGCAAGTCAACATGTAGCCCGAAAGGGGTGTTCCCCAAAAGGAGGTTCCTCCAGAACCCCAAAACAAAAAAAAACCTAAAGTCTTTAAATTAGTAACTTTACAAATATGCTCCATACTACTTTACATCCAGAAATTTGGCATTGTTGAAGATTCCATGCTAATGTCAGGAAAGTGAGTGTTTGGGGTATCCCTGGACTACAGGCAGTGCCCATAGCCTTTGCTCTTGGGGAAACCGCCTCCCTATAATCTGTTGATTGATCCTTCGGCATGTCACTCCGTCTCTGTACGAGCGCTGTTTCTGAGGGTTCGCGCTAGCAAAACTGGGCAATGTTTGCTGCCTCCACTTTGGCTTCAAGAATTGCACAGAGTAAGATTCCGGTCCTTGAGCTAATCTGATTGCAAACGATTTCCTAGAAAATGTGATGTTGAAACCCACCAGTTGGAGAACTATAGGGATCCCGTGTGGGATCCATGAACCCGCCTGAGCAGCCATTGCAACTTGTCAGCTGCCGAGGTGCGTGAAGACATCGCCGAGAAGCCCAACTTCTGCTCCATTTCCTGCCATGGGAAGTGACAGCGGACCACGGAGCTCAGGCGTCCATTTTGGAAGGAATGGAGACCCAGAATGTACCCAGACCCATACTGAGAGCGCTGGAAGCGCATCCCTGGCGTTTGCAACACCAAGAGTCCATGCATGTGAAAAATGAGATCGCTGACAATGATTGCGTGCATTCCAGCCTTGGCTTCATTTTGCCCAGCTGTTGAATGAAAGTCCCACTTCGTCTAGCTAGGTGCGGCGAGGTGCAGCGAAAAAGCCTTTAGCAAGGCAAGGCAATTTGGCCATGGATCAAAAGCCCGTACCTCCAGTGAACATCCCAATCCCCACTAAAATCGGCTAAAATGGGTGGTGCACCTACCCAAAATCGCACCATTAGTTTTGACCCACGGCCATTTGACTCCATGTGGCGTCGAAATTGCAATGCCCTGGCACAGGCTCGCCAATGAAACACACATCAACAAGCCGGCAAGCTGCATTCGAGTCACACTTGCGACAAGCAACATGTGTCAAATGACAGCTTACCGCGTGCCCTGCACGATTGCTAGCGCGATTGTTCCCGCCACCCCCCAACTAAGGTTGCCTTTTTGAATGCACAAACTGTGCCCCTTGCAACATTGCGACATTGCAACACCTACCCACCCCCAACCAACAAACCAAACAAAGCCAAATCAGCACGAAATGGGTGGGTCCTTTTTGTTTAAAGCTATAAAGGGAAACAAATGGAAACCAACCATATAGGGGGGTGCCCAATTCCAATATAACCCCCAGTGCAACCCCACCAACTTCCATTTGTTTTTTTGGTGGAAAGAATATAAAACAATCCAGTAGTGATAAGTTCTCTTTAAACCAACAAGGGAAAATAAGCAATCAAACACTGTTTAATTTCAGCAAATGGAAGCCAACATTAAGTATCTGGGTTTGTCTCCAGGACCCGCCACCACTTTGGGGGGAACATACGGTGTAAGTTAGTCAGTAACCTGGCTTCTAACCCACTGACAAGCCTCCTTAAGTAGTCATCACAACGGGCCCCACAGTAGTGGGTTGTAACCCAGGTGGCGTTGGCCACTCACTAACTTGGCGAATCGAAGATTCCAGCAACGGAACCTCAAAGTGGCGGTGTTCAGGGGAACATACAGGAACCCCGGAACCCCCAAATCTGTTTCTCAGATCATCTGTGAAAAATGACTTACTTTTGGTGGCTTAAATTTTGAAACCCCCACCCACTAAACCAAAGATATCTAAAAATGCTAAGGAACCGGATGGCTGGGCTTGCCAAAAAGGAAACCAGTTCCGAACTACAACTAAAACACAAAAAAAAGCAGGATGACTACTTTGCCATGCCCCTTTCTTCTTTGTTTTGGAGGTATGGCTGGGCACATCCAAGGGGGTGCCTCCAAAAGTGGTCTGAATCCCCACTAAAAGGGGACACCCCCCATTCAAATTTCACCACGGTTTATTTTGCCGGGCCAAAATGCCACCAGGGGACCGCAGGTTTTAGTCTTTGGCTCCCTTTACCAGGGCTCCATTTGGGGGTTACCCGATTTTCGACCCATGGCCAAATCGCCATGGGTCAAAAAAAATCGTACCGTACCCCCCTACTAACATGGACCAACATGGGTGGTGCACCTACCCCAGAATGGCATCATTGGTTTTGACCCATAGCCAAATTGGCTTCGCCCACGAAGCCCCGCCAGCCGCCTCCAGTGCCGCGCTCTTCTCCTCGAGGCTCCGCTGCCAGCGGCTCAGCTCGCGGCGCTTCTCCGCCAAGCGCTGAGCGAAGTCCAGGCCTCGAACGGGGCCTTTGGGGCGGGGGTGCCATGGACACCTGGAGTCTATTGCCACCAAGAACCCCCCCCAAAAAAAAGAGAAGAAGATATCTTCAAAGAAGGAGGTTGCAAAATAGACCCGGAGTGTCCACCATACGGGGGGGGGGGTTTTGGGCGGGCGGCGCTTTTGGGGGTTCTGTGGCACGGTTCCCCTTTTTGTTCTTCTTTTCGTTTCGGTGGCTCTCAAAGCTTCGTTTTTTTTTTTTAAGTGGGGGGGGGGGGGGGTTGAGGGATTTGTGACTTGTGTTTGTTGTTTGTTCCTTTTTGTTTGGGTGGGGGGGGGAAGGAACACAACCGTTCTTTGAGGTGGTTCCCGTTTTTTGTGTTGAGGGGGGAGGGGAGAGGGGGAGGTGTAACTTACTGGAAATCATCCCTTCCTGGGTGGTCACGGAAAGTCTTTCCTAAGTGGTTTGTGGGGCTTTCCTGTCTGGACGCGATTTCATGTGTTCTCTCAAAACGTCCCCTTACTACCGCTAAGCATGGTGCAAAACCTGCCTAAAGCTACTTCAGCTTTTAGCCCACAGAATGTCATCCTAACATTCTGGTCCACATATATTGAACCTGGCAAATGGTGTCCTAGAAAAGCTTTCCTGCCTCGTGCTCGGAACCACCCAAAAGGTGCGGGATCAGATTGCCCGGCTTCGCTTCTAGTGACAGGCCGCCACTCTGCAGGTTGCTTACCGACTATTTCACCCATGGTGTTTGTCGCATTTTCGGTTCCTATGAACTACGAATGGGGGGGGGATAACAAGGACAAAGCATGAGAATGTACTAGGCGCATGTGCTGTTGGCTCACTTGCACAATGTCCGAAAATAATCTCTCACACGGGATTGGCTTCTTCAACTCACTGCTGCCAAAGGCAGTACTTTCCAAGGTGGACTTTTAATTTAACTTTTCAGGGGCACTGGTTGGAACTGAAAGGCCGGCGTTGAGCAACTGATTCACGGGCCCTGCCACGGCAAGAGGATTGGCTTGGAGCCACCTGTGACTTGTGCGCATACTCTACCGTCAACAACCCAGCCGCCCCTCTCCCCGCTACCCACAGCCCCGCCCGCAACAAGAAAAAGTGCCAGTGGCAGCCTCAAAAACGTAGGGTGTCCTTGAGAACAAAATCCATGGCCCCGGCACATGGAATGAAACCCAGTTAAACCAGTGCCGTAAAAAATATAAAAGGGACAAACCCATTCAAACCAGTGCCACAAAAACTTCAAAAGCGGACACCTAATACGTGTCACCCCCCCCAAACCGTGCGGCGCTTGCGCACCGCCGGAAAGCAAAGCACCGAGGCCCAGGCGTCCCTGTGGCTCCTTGGTGTCTTCGAACGTTGCCTCCTGACGTCCCAAGCGCTCGCTGGAAGCGAAAAATGGGCCGGTTTCTGGTCAAAAAATGGGGTGACCCCAGCCAGCAAAGGACTGCGGCCTGAAACTGGAAAAGAAAGGTCAGCTGTAAGCTGGCACGAGGCTGTACCGGAAAATGGGTTGAGGCCTGATCAAAAGCAGCCTAACCCCTTTTCAGACCCCTTGAAGGCTGTAAGCTGCCCCAACCAGCGTTTATGGTTAATTTGGCCTGGGTTAGGGCTAGCTGCTGTGGTGTGGCCTAGGGCTAGGAAAAGAGTGGGTTCTGGGTTGGTCTGGCTTTGGACTTTGGAATGGGGTCCAAAGGCATCGGCAGTTCTGAATTTTAGGATTGCTTTCGCTAAGGGCCCTTTTAGCAGGGGCCCCCCAATCCCAATAGGGACTGATAGCAACCGATAGGGTCGATTAGGGTCTAGCAGGGTTCATTTTGGGGACCATTTCCAGGGGGTCCCCTGAATGAAAAACCGCTGACCGTCATATATTTTTTGGCACGCACACACACATATACCAATATATATATATATATATGTGTGTGTGTGCGTGTGTGCGCGTATGTATGTACATTTGTTTGCATATGTACATATACACATAAGGGTGTGTGAATATCGCTCGCAGTGCTGAGTCAAGGGCGGATTGATTCCGGAATGGTAGGCTTGAACGTTGGGCTCGAAACTGCGGCGAGCAGCTGGGCCCTGTTGTTTGAGGGTGGGGGTGGGGTGCTAGGTTGAAAGGCTGGCGCCTTGGTTCACGTTGGAAGGGGAGCAAAAAATTAAAGATTAGCAGTTCAGTGGGGATTTCCCACTAAACAATAAGCAAAAATGTTTCCCAACAACAACCATGGCACGGGCTGAGGTAGCTCAAGATTGATTCACAATTCTATCAGGACAAATTTTCAAATCTCTTGCTAAAGCAGTTGAGCCATTCTTGCTTGAAGATGCCCGCGCATACAAACAAACAAACGGACGGATATTGACAAATGGGACGGCAGACGCACAAACAATGGAACAAGCACCTAAGCATGCAAACACGAAAGCAAACTGGCTAACATCTTCACTCGCCCCAAGAGCTCGAAATAGCAGGTTTGCCTGTTTGCAATCTTAACTAAACATGGACTAAATACATTCGGCCTGTGAACAGACCAATCAGAATCCTTAACCTTTTGGACATCTTGTCCAATTGGCCAACACTGGAAAACCAAAGGCAAGGTCCATTTGCTTTGCCACGCAAATGATCCCGCTGCCTCAAGCCCTGGAAGCTATGCAGAATTTGTGGACATGCCCGGGGTTGAGCGGTTCACGTTTCCCAAGCTGCGGGCCATCAAGATCCCCCCGCCCGCTACAAATGGAATTGGGGGAGGGGGGTGACCTCCGAGTACTCCCGCCCTAAACTTACCCTAAACGTAGCCTCAACCAACCTTCAACCACTGAATGCCTGAAACCAAACCTAAACTAAGCCCATCATGAATCCGCAGGCAAGCAAGCAAGCAACCAAGCAAGCAAGCAACAAACCTTCAACCCGCCCCTAAATACCCGAAACCAACTAAACCTAAGCTCATCCAACACCCACGCAAACCTTACCCTACACCACAAAAGAGGAAGAAAAAAAAAGGAGAAAAAAAAAACGCAACCTTGAGTCGTCCGCTCCTCTGCGGCCTGCACCCGCTGTTGCGCCTCTGCCGCCTCACGCTGCACCGCCTGCCACTTCCGCAGGTCCGCCTCACCGAGCGCCGAGGCGCCGTGCAGCGCCGTGCACGCGGGGCCGGGGGACGGGGGGCTTGCGGTGCCTTGACTCGGCCCCATGACCCACCTTGGTACAAAGAACCTTGGGAAAAGACCGTAGTTTGTCTGATTCTGTGGCAGGTTTTTTGTTTTACCCTACAAATATTTTTTGGAAGAGATGCCATGAGCTGGGGTGTCAGGTTCCTCTGAATGTTCGGCGTTGTAGTGTCAGGACCCTTGGCAAAGGCAAAATGAGGATGAGCTTCGCGTGGAAGACCAACGATACCCAAACGAAGGGCCCAAAGGATCAGGAACATAGAGGATATAGAGAGCTCCCACGCTGTTTTGAGCACAGTCCACAAGGAGGGAAGTTGGTCACTTGTCCGGCTGTTTTTGTTGGCGACCCTCGATTTGTTTCTCGGATTTTCTAATTTGAGCTCTTTTGGGTGTGGGTCAAGATGAGGAATTGGACCGCAGGTGTTCGTTGGCCAACCACTCATATATAAAGTTGCAGATGGTGCATCTTGAGAATCTATATTGATGCGTTAATATAAGGTAGCATCCGCAATCTGTGCAAATTCATCCTTGACGCTTTTGAACTCGGAAAACCAATTGGGGGCCAAGGCAAGCATCCATCACATATCCACAAAATGTCCGTTTCGGGGTTGGTTTTGAGCGGAGCCAGAAAAAAACCAATCGCTTTGGGCCTCTATTTCAAAACAGCATGTTGCGAAACGAGCAAGAGGTTGTAACATAATCCGAGCCATGAAGTCAACGAGCCTAGCTAGTGAGTTCCGGGTTGGGCTTTTTCACCGGGGCTGCTTCTTTTTGTCAGGGAAATGGAAGCAAGAGCGTCTCGATTTAACTCGATTTTATTTATTTTTTTGGTGGACAAATCACCTTGGCCTTGATGGTTTGGACCCCGGAAATGCGAGTGCGTCGGCCCTGTTTTTCTGCCGGTGCCAAAACCAGAAGAACCATGGGCCTGTGAGGCTGGCCAAAATGGGACTTCAGCCACTTGCCGGCAAAAGGCCCAGCAAAATCGATATCAACTCAGGGATTACCATGGAAAAAAGCGCGGTAGAAAAAGAAGCGAGAGTCCATCTGAAGCCCGCTCTCGTACGCGTACTGTTTTATGAGCCGCCCTGACATCCAGCCACAAGTGTCCAAACCCCTCCATTTGCAGATGCGTGAAACAATTCACATATTTCCAGTAGCGAGTGATAACCTGCCTTCAAAAACAAAAAGGGAAAATGTCAAGCATCTTAAGCAAACAGAAAAAGCTTAGTAGGTCAAGCCAGCTCTGGAGGCCTGTAGCCTTGAGTCGCTCGAATTTGACGCGTGCGTTTTGTTTTGTCTTCTCGTGGCGAGCCTGTCAAAACACGAATGTGTTGAAATTGGAGGCGGGTAGTTTTCCAAATTCTGGAGCCATTTAAAGGGAAGCCAGCATAGAATCAACCATTTGGAGGGCCCCTACTGCTTATCACAAATTAAATGCCGCGGAAGATTCGGGCCAACGAATCCTTAGCGGCCACTGTGGATGGGTCTCCACAGTTTGGTGACACCTTACTCTGTATCAAAGTATCGTTGGCTTCCGAACAAAAAATAAAGGTGAAGCAGCATCAGTCAGGGTAGCATTGCACCTTCAAATTCAATGTTCCCACAAAAAGGGAACCACTCTTTTTGTCCTGGCCGGGCTTTAATATTGGCATGCACCGGTTGTCTGCGCGTCAGCCCTCAGACTTCTCCCGTTAACGCACACCTCTGCGCACCACTTCTCGCCTCCGTGGCCGGCTGCTTGGGTGTCTCCTGCGCGTGTGACCGTTGGTCCCAGAGTCTCGGACAGCCAAAGTCCGCAAATTCTACAAAACCTGGAATAAGGATTGGTTGCTTTCTGCTCCCCTGCTAAAATTTTAGATTTTAGTTGTTTTAATGGAAAACCCATTAGCTCTCGGCCCGAGCCTCCCAGCGGTTGAGTTGGGTCAGCAGAAAGCGGGCACACCCTTGCCATGGATCCTCGCCTTTTTGGTCCCATCGATGTCAAGGTGGGCCAATCTGTTTCAGGGGTCTTCCAGCTTGGGGAAGTTCATGATGGCTGGCAGCACGGCTTCAGGGTTCCGGACGGTCGGCTTGTTTGCGTTGCACCACCGTGCTCGGCTGAGGAAGGTCGTTACTCTGTTTACAATCTGCAGGTGGACGTTCTTTTGCCTCTCTGGCACCTGACACGCACAGCCGACACCCAGGTATTCCGCATCGACCGTGACGCTTTTGCCTTCTCCCCTCATGTGGTTGAACTTTGTGCTGGCTTTGGGGGTATGGGCATCGGTGCCTCGCATCTGGGTGGACAGACCGTTTTGCGCGCCGACCACAACAATGTTGTCTGCAATCACCTGGCGGCCAACCATGCTCGTGTGTTGAAGCTTGATTTGAACCATCCTGCAGCAGCACAGCAGATACATCAGGCTTGCGGCAACACAGCCGCCACATTCATGCTCGGGTTTCCTTGCCAACCCTACTCCAGTCAGGGCAAGAGACTCGGGACACTTGATCCCCGAGCTCGAACCCTTTGGAGCGGGCTCCATGTCGCCTTCGTGCTCCAATGCCAAGCACTCATCTTCGAGCGCGTTGTCGCCGCAAGGCATCATCCAGATGTTCGCAAGGCTCTCAGCTCCTTCGCATCTGCCATGAACTTCGATCTACTTGAGGTGGAGCTTGATCTTTGCTCGCAATGGCCATGCAGGCGCCGACGTTGGTGGGCCTTGCTGTTGCCCAAGCAATGGCATTCCACGGGCCTCCATTCCTGGCCGCACTCCTCGCTCTTCACCAACATCGGATCCGTCATTGGCAACTGGCCTGCCTGGCCAGCCGATGAGGAAGCCTCGCTGCTCCTCGATTCTGTCGAGATCAACCGCTACACTGATCCATCCCTTGGCCACGACAAGAGGGAGCTCTCCCTTGACGACATCTCTCCCACCATCCTACACAGCTATGGCAACGCCCTCCAAGCCTGTCCTTGCTACTGCCGGCTTCAAGGATTCTCGGAAGCTAGCCTTGCTTCGAAAGGGCTTCGTGGCTTCTTCGTGCGGGCCAATCCATCTGGCTTGCCTCGCTTTCTGCACCACAAAGAGGCCGCTATCCTGTTGGGGGGTTCCATCCGACATTCAGTACGTGCTTCCGCCACGTGCTAACTTGGCGCTATTGGGGCTCATTGCCTCCCCTCTGCAGTCTACCTGGGTCTATGCGAGTCTCCTTGCCAACTTTGCTCAGGCCACCAACGCCATACAGCCCATCTCACCAAGGGCAGCTATTCAATCTCTACAGGATCGACTGCTTTGTCAATGGCGACTACAGCAACCACAGACGGCACCTGCCCACATCTCACTTACGGTCCATCGTTCTGATGGACCCGAGGTGTTTGCCACAACTTTTGCGACAGCAACAGCTGACTCTGTGATGCTAGCAGAGCGCATCCATACCGAATGGGGGTCCACGACCAAACTCACTCAACTGCACAACGAGCATTGCACCACAGCCGTTTGGACCCACCAACGACGCAAGAAGCAACGGATCCTTCCACCTACTCAACCGGTCGACATTTGCATCATCCATGAAGAAGTGTTGCACTGCACTACTGTTGCCGCTGGCAGCTTCCTGTTTGAGCCGTTGCGCCACCTCGGCATCTCTGCCAACTTCCTCTGGCACCACCAACTTGGGCTCATCGGAGCAGACACGCGGGTCTGGCTCCCCATTACAGTGTCCACTTTCTCGCCTCAAGCTCTTGGGGTTCAAGCCCAGCTTCGCCTTGCGCATGGTGGGCCCTCGAACAACCCCGGCCCTGGTCTTGCCGAGGACTTTCTTTGGCACATCTTGCAACAGATTGCTGGGAACCCTGTTGTATGTCTCCTTCATCCAGGTCTTGACGAGGCCATGCACACGCCTCCACACCACCAGCCCACACCTGCCACCTTCCAATCTCTCTCGGCCGCTATTTGCGCCCAGCACACACACTCTACCTGCCTCGTTGTCGGACTCTTCACTGGATCACGCTGGCCGGAGACTGTCAGTCCCTGGACCTACTACGACGGGCTTGGGCCCCACCTGATCAGTCAGGTGACGCAGCTAGCCTCTGATCTGACACGCCTCTTGGGCTCCACCTTCGGCGGGCTTCTCCTGGCCGACTCTCTTCGCCAGGACCTTCCTTGGACCTGTGGCACCATTGCCCTTGCACACGCACTGCATCTCATCACCAGTTGCGACTTGCCACAACCACATCAGATCGCGGGGATCCATCAGGAGCTTGTGCATGCACAGGGACCTGTCTCTTGTCCACTCGGTCTTGGTCCCACTAACACAACTGCCCTGCTTGCCACTCTGCTCACCACTCATGGCGTGCCAGCAAATCTTGCAGATGAACGGGCTCAGTCAGCCATCGGTCGCCTCGGCCTCAACGCGGTACAGCAGGCCAACACCCCAGCTACCATGTTTCGGCTTGTCCTGCCGTCTGAGCTCTCTGCTCATGTGCAAGCCCGCTCGCAGAGCCAATTCGGGGCAGCCATCTCCACGGACAAGAAGAAATCCAAAGGTAAAGGTGAGAGGCGTCCACGACCCACACCGGCTCAGCCTGACCCTGCTGATCTCAGCCTCTTCGCTGACTCCTTTGTCGATGCCAAACAGCTCGCAGTTCCACCTCTGCCCTTCCACGCCGTCACTGCTGACGCCCGTGGTGTCGCCATATGCACCGCACAACAGGCTCTTCCTTTCATCAAAGCAGGCAAGCGCATCAGCCCTGAGGCTCTTGCCCTGGTTGTCAATGAGCCAGTTGAGGCGCCAGTCGGGGCCGAAATTGCCCCTCTGATCTTCCCTGCTCAGTACTAAGGCACAGGTGAGCCTGTGTTACTTCGTGGTGCCATTTTACAGCTTGGCGACATTGCAGTCAGTCGCAAGGCGGCTAACGTCATGCCCCAGCCAGAAGTGGTACACACTCAGGTTCTTCGGATTCAGGTCTATCGGACCTGTTCGATCAGTGGGACACCTTCGCTGAGGCTCCCATTCGTGAGCTGGTCAGGCTCTCCCCACCTCTCAAGCTTTGGCGGGATTCCCAATGTCTCAATGGAGCCCATGGTGAATGCAAATTCACCCACCCGGCCATTGATGAGGAGTTCGATCAGGTCATCATGGACGTTTGGGGCAGGGCCTTCATGACCCTCGACGGCAAGCGCACCCAGCCCACAGAAGCTGCTACCTTTCTGGCCTTCATCCGGGTCCCGCTGTCGGCTGTTCGCTCCATTCTCACCCACCAGCCCAAAGGAGCCTTCATCGAGCCCCGCTTGGACGCCAGGCAAGGAGTTGACCCCACTTACCGAGTCGTCTGGATTCCGGGAGCAGACTACGATCAGGTGCTTCACATTGCCCGCACCTTCACCAAATCTCTCAGTCTCATGCGGCTGAAACAACGCTTCGGCATCCGGGTGCTTGCCAAAGACCTCCAGGCCGCTCATGAGACCCTTCGACCGGGCACCCCCTTCAATGACATTGCTGTGAACCACATCTTTCAGCTCTTCCCTATCCCACACGGCACACAACGCTCCTCAGTCGCCAAACTGCTTGAGGATTGGTAATGGGAAGCGAAACCACTCCAACCGGGCAGGGGCAACTCTGATGCCATGTCTTGGACTGTCGGGGCTTCCAAACCCCCCTCTGGATTTGTCCTACCTGGTTTTGGTGCTGACGTCCTCATCACTGAGACTAAGACCCAACCCACGACCGGCTCAACATTGCCGCTTCGAGACGTACCCAGGACCACATTCGCAACGGTACTCCGACACCCCAGTCTGGTGGTTCTTCCGATCCCTGGCTTGAACCTGGTGGTGATCCTTGAGTCGCTGCTCCAAAAACACTGCATTTGCGCCGCCTGGGCTCCCTACTCCATCCGCAATCACCAAGACTCGCTTTGACGAGATTGCCAAAGAGCTCAGGGCAGAAGTCCAGGCCACCCTCCGCTCTGAAGTCGCTGGGCATCAGGCCATGGCAGATGACCCGGACACTCAATCCAGACTTCACAAGCTCGAAACTGACATCACCGAGATCAAGTCGCACAATCAACACTTCAACCAGTGGTTCAACCAGGCGAGAATGTTGTATCCACCGTACAGGCCACTCTTTCAACCCATCAGCATGAGCTCTCCGGGCTCCGCCAAGAGCATCAGCAATCCCAGGAACGCATTTGGCAATCTATGCAGGGCGACAAGACCTTGCCACCGACATGGGCGCACGCTTTGACTCCATCGAGGCCATGCTTAGCAAGCGGCCTCGCTCCAACGAGTGACTCCGTCATCCGGAGGTCAGGAAGCGGTCGCCTGGCCTGCCTGGTTGTCACTCTGACCGTGCTTGGGCTCATCGCTTTCGCTTTTGGGCCATTTTCATCTTCTGCTCACTTTGTGATGCCACTGCTCAGCCCTTCACCCGGTTCTCTGTTCACAGTGCGGCTGGGGCATCTGCCTCAGACTGCGATCTTGGGTTGGGGGCTATCTGTGGCAATCACAGCATCTCCTCCGAGTGGCCTGGTCCTGGTTTTCTACGCATCGGGGAAGCTAGTCACCCTGGACCTACATCCACCCTCTGCATTTCTTGCAGCAATCCTAGTGGCCTTAGAGGCAAAGAGCCTCTCTTGCTCTTGCTCGGCCCCGGCATTCACGCCGTTGCCGAAACACACCTCAGCGATGCCACTCTGCCCGCTGTCTCCGGCATCCTTTCACGGAATGCTCACCATTCCAACCGCCTTGTCCGTTCACTGGCCGGCACCCCTGTCGCCTTGCGACACAGCTCGACATGGGCTGGCACATGGAGCGGCGTTCTTACCGCTTCTGACTTTCCATGCCATTCTCTTGACATCTCGTGGCCTCTCGAAATCTGGCAAACCGGCCGTGTCCAACTGACCTCACACCAAGTGGGTCCCCACAGGATCTTGGTTGCCACAATTTACGGCTATGCCCGTGGGCCTACCTGGCCACGCGCACATGAGCTCACAGAGCAGATGTTGACCCACTTGACCGAACACTTGGTTGTCGGATACTCCGGCATGGCAGCCATCGTCGGTGACTTCAACGCCGACCCACATGAGCTGCATCAATTCGACGTCTGGCGCACCTATGGCTGGGAGCATGCACAACAGCTCTCCCATCAACGCTGGAGCACTCCCATTGTCCCCACTTGCAAAGGGGCCACGCAACGCGACATGATCTGGCTTTCGCCCGCCCTTGCTTCTCACTGCAGCCAGGTCAACACCAACGATCTGTTTGTCGACCACCTCACCCTCTCTGCCTCCTTTGAGCTTCCGCTCACTACTTCCACCTACCTTTCCTGGCCACTTCCTTCCAGGCTTCCCTGGACTGATACCACTACGTTGCCCTCGCATGACTCGCACTTCACCCCCTTTGCTACTGGCAACAATACCACCCACTTCTTCCGCAGCTTCTCACAGCAGTTTGACCAAGTCGCTGCTGACTACATCACCAACACGCAGGCTTCTACTCTACCGCCTGCTTGTCTCGGACGGGGTCAGCGCACTTCTCCTATGGTCAAGACGGCCCATCCTCCTCGTTGCCGTCCTCATAGGCCAGGCGAAGCGGCTCTTTGCTACGACTTGCCCGGCCGCTCGGTGCTCCAGTGGTACAAGCAACTCCGGCGGCTCCAGTCCTACTGTCATGCCATTCATGCAGTCTTCAGTGACCGACATCTTCAAAAGCTGCGCACACAAGCAACCAGGGCCCTCCACATCCAGCACGGTGGGTCCAACCCACTGCTTCGGCTCTCTTTGTCGCGCCCTGCCACTGCCGATCCGGGCTACTACCAGCTTCGGCGCTCAGTCTTCGACTTTCGCCGTATTGCTCTCAAGTCACCAGAGCTTCTTGATCACTGGAGCGCCTTTTGCAACACAAGACATCGCGCCACCACCACTGGGCCCTTTTCCAAGATGCAGCAGCTCTTTGAGCTCATCGGATGGAGTGTGCTTCTTCCGCCTGTTGTTCAGGATCACGATGGGGTTGGGCACAACCTGCTTGGACTTGATCCCACTGCTCTCGAGCATCTGCTTCATGACGCGTGGGCACAGTTTGTTGCCCGGCAGGTGCGACACCGCAAGGCCCTTCAACAGTTACAGGGACTTGACCTCGAAGCCATACAACACGGCTTCGACCGCCTCACGCCGCACCACCTTGCCATCACTATGAGCCTACACGACGGCTCATTCTTGGCTCCTTCGCAACAGGCTAAATTTGACAGCTGCCAGACTGGCTCTGCCCTAGCTGCGGCACTCCAGATGAGCCCTCACACTGGCTGAGCTGCCCTCGCTTCGCAGATATTCGTGCTGGCATGCCTGAGCTCACCTCAGCAACCCACACCGCCGCAGCGCCACAGCATTTCACACAGCATTTGTTGGTCGCCAGGTCCCCGCATGCAACATTGTTGAAGTCTTATTTTGCAACTCTTGAAGACTCTGTTGAGTTCCTCTCCGAGCCTGGCACTGGACCTCAACATTTGTTTACGGATGGGAGCTGTATTCGCAATTCCAGACCCTCACTT
This sequence comes from Effrenium voratum, assembly GCA_963377175.1. NCBI lineage: Eukaryota > Dinophyceae > Suessiales > Symbiodiniaceae > Effrenium > Effrenium voratum. Next base: position 486,718 of record CAUJNA010003794.1, read on the forward strand.
GCGGCTGCCAGCTGGGCAGTAGTCAATGCCAGCACCGCGAGACCGGTCGCTGGCGGACCACTTCCTGGTTTAACACAAACAGCTGCACGTGCTGAACTGTATGCCATTGTTGCAGCGGTTCACTGGGCTTTTTTCTATGACCAGCCCACTCACATTTGGAGCGACTCGCAGGAAACTGTCAGGTTCGTTACTGAGCTTTTGGAACAGCCACAGATGCATCTGGACAGCTCTCTGGGTCTCTTTGACCTGAAAACTTTACTTGCCGAACTCTTGCTACAATGCAACACTGGCTTGGTTCACATACATTGGATTCCGTCACACTTGGACTTCAGTTTGTGTACCAGCGAGTTTGAGGAGTGGGCTTGCCTTTGGAATGATGCCGCTGACAGAGCAGCCGGCATATGCAATCGCAACAGGACCCCTGCTTTTTGGGAACTTTGGAACGGCGAATCCCAACGCTTCGACCTGGTTACCTACCAGCTTCGGGTACATCGCAATTTCTTTTGTGCAGTTTCCGAAAGGCTTCAAGCTGGACTGGAAACACCTGAACCTGCTGCCCCTCCTTCTGCGGATACCGATTGGGGATTGGTTATCGGTTTTACAAGTCTGGTTGAGGCTGCTCCGATCAATTGGGGGCCGCTTCACGCACTTCGCACTCCGGCTTACCCCATTGCATTGGTCAGGTTTGTTGCCGAACAGCTTGATGCTCTTGACGATGCTGAGCTGAGCTTTATGCCTATCAGCTACATTGAGCTTACCCTTCTTTTGGCCTGCACCTCGCGATTGCGCCTACCCAAGCAGAACAGTGATGACATTTTTGACCCTGCATGTTTCTTTGCCCGGCCGTCCATTGCCACCTGTGTCGGGCATGTCAAATCCGCCATCCGGCACTTTTGTACAGCCTTTGGCCTTGGCCACTACCATGCCGGGCAGCTGTGTCGTGCCCACAGCCACATTTATATCCCGACTGACGGTATCATCCTCAGAATTTCGGGTGAACTTAGGGATGCCGCGATCTCGCGTGTTCTCCGAGCCACCAATGGCCGGGGGATTCGGCGGGTTCACGATTTGGCTCGTCCCATTTAGGCCACTGCGCCTACACGACGTTGGCGCCGCACCGCCTAGCTGTGCGCGTCGGAGCTCGCGCAAGTCCGAGATAATGGAAAACCCATTAGTTGGCAAAATGTTAAAGTCCAAACATCCAGGCAAAATGCACCAAAGAAGGGATCCCCAAGTAAAGGATGCTTCCCATGATGAGCTCGTGTGATTTGGAGGTGAGCTTGCCATAAGTTGTGACAGATCAATCTGTTGGGATCGTTCAAAGTGGCAATTTCCGAGTATGAGTCATTGTTTTTGATTTGCGCTGGATTCAAATTGGTTCAGAACTAGTTTGGTATCGGTTTAGTGTTGGTTTAGTATTGGGGTACCGGATGGGGTACCCCAAAACTAAGTTGAGTTCGGGGTAAATACGACTCGTAATTATGTAGGCCCTTGATCTTTTTGGTGGTGCTTCTGCCTATGCGTGTGGCTGATTGGCTTTGCAGGCTTCGTAGATTGCAACGAGGCCCCAGTTCTAACATTGCCGTCTGAATGAGGATGTTTTCGAAAACGCCATAAACACCGGCACCTCATAAACTTTGAACACGAGCCGCTTGGGAGTCCTGAGCGGGTAGGCAAAATTATGGTGGCCAATGCCTGGCCATTCTTGGGTGGGGACCCTTAGATCATGGATCAGGTTGGCTAATCTGTGATCCCCATGTTAGAGGTGGGGGGCTGCCTTCCGGTTTACATGTTCTGGATCCAGCTCCTGATGCGTCATCTGTGTCATCTGCGACATCTGCGGTGGAGTCATCTGTGGAATTGTCTGCGTATGCGGCGTCTGCGAAACCTGAGGCGTCATTTGGGTCGTCAACTGCGGCGTCATCTGCGTCTGAAGCGCTGGCGTGGGCGCCTGCGCGGGCAATTTGTGCTACCCAGATTCCGAGACCTTTTGTTGCACCTTCCGATTCCAAAGAATCAACGAACCGATGCACAACAAACACTCTGCAAGGCCAACAAGGAGCCTGTGCAAAAGGTGGCAAACCTCTGGCATATACATGTGTATGCCATCAATGAAGATGTTCTAGGTAATAGCCACAGAACATCCCACTATCAAGTCGCTCATTCCCAGTTTTGCTCCATGTTGGTATGGAGTCGTCGGACCTGTAAGGCCCAATGGTGACTACACCCCACTAGCATTAAGCACAACAAGCCATCAAGCAACCGGCCGCTTCCGGCACTCACCATAGCACTGCACCTTTCAGGCGGGTGGCTATTTGAATGGGCAAAAAACTGCGACCGTTGATGAGTCCAAGGGGGATGGTTTTGTCGAAATAGGGGCCCTGACAAACAAATAGCCCGTGTTGCTCCACGCACTCACCTGGAAAGAGGAAACCTGCGTTGAAGTTGATGGGTGCCAAATTTGGGATGTAAAGGGGAATGTGAATTGATGCATCCCCTCGTGGCTGTCGTAAGTACCATGTCACATCCTATGCCAACCAGAGCCAACCCTTAGAAATCTGGGATCCCTTCATGGATGCCTGCTTTCACCAACTACAATCACGGCCATTGTCATTCCTTCTGCACAAGGTCTGCACCAGTTGGATCCCGGACGCTGGAACATGCCCTGTGCTAGTATAGAATGTCCAACAGGTGCAACTACTTTGGTCGGTGCCAACTAGGGGTGGAACACAAATCCATCCCCGTGGGTGTTTCCTTTTGGGAAAATCAAAGCTATGCGTTTTAGAACCCAGCTACTCAGTTCTCGGCTTGCCGCCTGGTGCAAGGTGAGTAGCTTCTTGGGATTCAGCCAGCCTTGTGAACTGGCGGACAATTCCGCGTCTTCCAAACAGTTGGGTGCCACATGGGGGGTTCCTCTTGAGAAGCTAGAAATTGCGGGGGCAGTTGATGAAACTTGCCACCCAAGAAGTGAAGGGGGCCTGTTGGTCAAACCAACGCCACGTGCTTCAACAGCCACTTCTGCCTGGGGCCGCTCAGCTCGGCGGCTCACCACAGGCTTGCAAGGGGTAGGCACGCCCTGCTGCACCTGCGCCTGTGATGCTTGGGCCTGCCAGGGAACCCCCGCCCCCGACACCCCTGCCACAAATGGCATTTTTCGCTTGAATCTGAAGCAAGACCCGCTCATAACAAGAGCTTTCACAGTGAGCTCGGGTCACTATGACTTCATCATGCAATGACCTGGGCAAACAAAATGCCACAACTCAGACAGGTGGAAATGGGTGATCCATCATCACCGGTGATCTCGGTTTTTAACCCCTCACTTTCTTGCTGCTCCGGAGCCTGCGCAGCTTAAAGGCAGGAAAAAAGAACACTTGATCCCTAATTGCCGCGCCTCCCAACGCCCGGTTTTGCCCATCACCCGAGGCCTTTTCATGAGCCCCCCCCCCTGCGCCATAGGTTTATTTGGGCCTAACGTTGGCCCTTGGACCTCCGCTCTGCTACAAGTAAAAGGGTGTCCCGAATCACCGAGTCCAAGAGTGTCCACAAACAAATTCAGCTGGGTAGAGGCACTCTTGTGGCCAACCACCCAAAAGCGCCATGGTGATCTTCGGACAGGACTTACCTTCTCACACTGTTCACTTCCTGAGTGGATTGGCCAGAACAGGTGTTAGCTTTTTGCTTACTACTACAATGCTCTTCTCAAACAGTATGAAGTCCACAAACGCGGGGAGTGAGGTTTAGAGAATTCAACTGAGGTCCAGCTAACCCCCAAGTGCACTTGTCCGTATGATTGATTGCCGCTCGTCCTGAACACTTGCGCGGCATCTCTTTGTATAGTCTTTGTATACCGTAATTCTGTTGGGCAAGGCATGTGAAGCTTCTGCCGGCATTTGATCAGCGAAAGTTTTCCTTCGCTGCCGGGTAGTGCGGCTCGAAGCGGCACACTACCCACGTAATACCCTGTAGCAGAAATTCATCAGCGCACGTTGCCGTGCCTGCTTGATGAGTCAACCTCTACACCAAACGCGACCACTGCGGTGCGAAGAGAGGCATCTGGTTGCAGGACCCCTTCTCTCATGCTGGGGATTCGCCTTTCCACTTCGTGTCCCACAGAACTTCCGCCAAAAGCTGGCAACCTGCAAGCTTCAACTTGGCCACAATGTGGCAAAGTGCTTGAGACGCATCCACTTCATGACTTGGCGCTGAAATCCAGATGTTGTGTCCATATGCGGCAGTTCTGACGCCAGCTGTGCTATGTATATTTGCGTCACGACCGTACTTCCAGAAATGAATGCCAAAGGGGCTATAAATGCCCAACCAAAGCTCATCGAAGCAGTCATGCTCCCGTACTCCTGTCATAGCAAATTTGATATGCGAAAACTGACAACACCATGTCTGTCGGGATTCTGAGAAACACATCTTGCCAGCTTTGACTTCAACCCGCTGGTCGTCACGAATCCAGTCCACCCCCGGTGGCCTTGGCTTGGCCAGGCCGTCTGAATCCGAGTGAAAGACGCTGCGAGGATGCAACATGCGATCAACTTCGAGGGCGATTTCTTGGACGCGCAAGCCCCGCAATGAGGCGCTTAACGTGCACAAAGGTGTGCCGGCAAAAACATGGTCCGCGCCAGCTGTGCCATCTTCCACCAGCTGCACCATGAAACTCTGATACGTTGGGTCTGAAAGTTTGATGTGAGAGACGAGGGCACAAGCAGACTTGTCGCCTAGCAACTTTGCCAGTATGTTGGTCCGTGCTGAGCGCCAACAGGCATCTCCCGTTGTTCCGGTAACAACAATTTGGTGACCAACACATCCTGTCCTCAAGCCCTGTTTCGAAACATATGTTTGCAGGTCATGCCTGACAATGTGCAAACTGTCAGGACTGAACATTGTAAGGTACAACTCGTCAAAGAGAGGACGTGTGCGAAAGCCGGGATAGGCAAGCTTCACACCGTGAAACGCTGCCGACCAGATTCTCCGCCGGGTATCGAACGACATCTGAGCACTTTTGCATTCCACCTTTTTTCCATCGAGTGTAAAATCCCACTCTGCATGCCATGTTGACCTGCGCCTACCACCGGCGCATACTGATGAGGGAGAAGCATCCTTGATTATGCAATTTGTGTATGTCTCTGCCAGCGCACGCTTGCAAACTTCCTGCAGCACTTGCCCTCGTCGGCTCTCTGACAGCAGTGCCAGCGCGCTCCCCGCATAATGCTTACTGGTTTCGGAGACAGCGCCGGTGATATGCTGAAACTGAGCGGCATCAAGAACAAGCCTGCGCTGTTGACCAAATAAATCGTGACGGAGACGAGAAGCCGTGCAGGTTGGTCGGAAAGGCTCCCATGAAGGCAGAACACTTTTGTACCGGGACGCTGGGCTTGATGATTTGTGCATGCTTCGGCATCATAGCTGAGTCAGTCAAAGGGGTCGGATTTGTGGCCAAGCATTGAAGTGGTGATTGTCACCTTCAGCCAAACAGCATTGAATGGACATTGCAAATCGGTGGCAGTCAATGTTCTCCGCAAAGCACCATATGTGCCATGGTCAAAATGATGAATCTCTTGCATGCAACCGGAATCATGGTTATTAAGGATCCCTACAACCCGCCAGTACCCGGTGCCTGCAGTTGCGACTCCAAAGTCTTGAGCTCCTCCTCCTGGGGTGATTGGATTTCTCCCAGTGACACTGCCATGTTTGGACACCCTTGTTAAAACACGAACCCCAATCCAACTGGCCCCCCAGTTGGTGGTTTGGATTAGTGGTTTGGGGACTTGAGCCCCTGGTTCTTGTAGAGAATAGATGGGAAGCCACCAAGGGGAAATGTAATCAACTTTGGCAACCAAAGGTGATGGAATGCTCGGCATCAGGAAAACAACCAGGAATGTACTATGTGCCAAAAATGGAACCTGGCTGGTCCCTCGACAATTTTCCTCCTCAAGAAACCTTATGATGGATCCATGTTCGGAGGGAAGTGCCCCATTCAGAAACTGTAGGATGTGTGAGTGGGAGTGGGGAAGCCCCTTCCAGTCCTAGCGCGTTCAGACATCTACCCACTTGCCCACCGACCAACCCTGGCAGCAAGAATTACTGGGGGTGGCTCCTGCTTTGTGGGACACCCAGGCAAAGGGGATTTAGCGGCTGAAATCAACACAATGACCGGGAGAAACACACATATGTGTATATATATATATATATGTGTGTGTGTATGTATGTATGTATGTATGTATGTAAGTATGTAAGTATGTAAGTATGTATGTAAGTATGTAAGTATGTGTGTATGTATGTATGTATGTATGTATGTATGTATGTATGTATGTATGTATGTATGTATATATGTATGTATGTATGTATATATGATATGTATGCGTGTGTCGGTCGCTTCTCTGTGGCCTGCATGGTCGGTTTTCGGCAAGAATGGGGCTGTCTGGTACTTCAAAGCCAAAGTTAGTCATTAGCATGGGAGAAGTAAACTGTGCCCATGGCGACCCTCACATTATTTCCCTTGAAGGTTAACAATCCAGAAACACACAAACACACACACACACACACACACACACACACACACACACACACACACACACACACACACACACACACACACACACACACACACACAAAAACCAACAAAAGTGAAACCTCCTTTTGGGGCACCCTTTTTGGGGCTCCATGTCAACCTGCAGGGGGCTACCCCACCCGGTCCTTTTGTGTCACCAGCCGCTCGCGGCGCGTCAGCTCCGCCTCCCGTTTGGCCAGCTCCGCCTCGCTGCGATCCGCAGGTTCCTGGCTGACCCGGCGATGGTTTTGGGTGAAATCGAAAGGGCTCCAAAAAAAAGGGACCACCGAAACTCTGAGTTTCTGCGATCCACACTGGCCAGATGTTGGGTCCTGATGGTGACTGTTGGGTTTCCTGAAGAAGGTAATTAGTTTTCTGCTGGCAATCCTTGAGGCAGCACCCAAAATAAGGCTCATTCAAAACATGCACGCCCATGCGAGCGTAGAATAAACGGGCCCGATCCAGTTTTGACCCTGGCGCCATTTGTTTGCCCTCTTGGACGAGCTCGCAAAGGGTTTGAACAAGCCTCAAATGGGTGTTCTTGGTCGGGGTTGGTACCCTTTTGAGGCTGGCCCTGCTTTGAAAAGGAACCCAGAAGGCAATCACCCCATTTTGGGTGGATCCAATGACACAAGCCATGTAAAGACACCTGCTATTACTTTCCCTTCACCTGAGTAGGAACATGTTGAAATCTGCAACAACTGGGTGTGTCGCTTCTTAGGGAACCCCCAAAATGGGCGGTTCGGTTTTCCTTGTGGTCTATGTTTTAAACCACCCAAAAAACTGGTACTCTCAAAAAAGAAGCACACCCAGTTAGCCGATGAAAAATTGCAATCCCATGATTAGAACCTATATCCTCCAGCTGATTGCTTGGCAATCGAGCAGATGCCATGACTTGATGCTCGCCAGGTCCTTTCCCTTGTGATGCTTGTGGCTCCCTCTAAGGTGATGCGTTCACTTGTGGTTCGCCCCAGGCAAAAGTAAACACATCTATCTATCAGCTTGGCTTCCTACAGAATCGATGGGGTCGACAGGTGGTTCAAAGTAAAGATCACTGCAGACTCATCATGCAGGGGGACCGCACTGGTCAGAGGAATGCCCCAAATGACCGGAAAAAAAAGCAGAGTCCCATACTTCCCGGCCAAACACCAGGAGACTCTTGAAAACGAGGGCCACAAGGGGATGCCTCAAGAACAAGCAAAAGGGGAGCTGAACCGCCGGGAGGTAATCCGAAGTGGACAAGGCTGATACACTCCCGGCCACGTTGACACCTAAGTATTTCAAAGATCGCTGCCAAGCTCTTGGATAAAAATGCCAGCAGCCGCTGCTGAGTGGCTTCCCGATGTTTCGCGCAGACTGTCGGATCTGCGGGGCCTTTTAGTCAGTGTCATCGAACTTGCCTGAGACGCAAGTTTATTTCTACCATGGCAAGCTACTGAGAATTGACACCCCGCATGCAATGAGTCTCTCTCCTCGGTTGGCCCAAAGCGTGGCATGTGCCAGCTGACCACGGCGATTCCAACTGGCGAGCCCGGACAAGAAACAACACCGGAGAAGCCACGGGGTAGATCCATTCAGTAAACCACAAATTGTGGGATTCCCTGTAAACCCAGCACGACAAGACACCAAAACGACCCCCTAAATCTGTCGGACACCCTTTGGTCGCACAAACGGGTTGCCTCTGCTTGCTGGTCTCGTTCGGCCAGAATCCGCGGAAGCGGAACCGCGGCTATCGCTGCTTCACCAAACCTAGGCTCTCCTGCTTCTATTGAGCTCGTTGATTTTAGGGGTTTTTTGGACTTGACCCCTTTTCCCTGCCCTTGTACCACTTTTTATGGGTTAAACGCAGAAAAGGGGGGGGTCCTTTGGGGGTCGTCACTTTCAACAAACATGTGCTTCCGGCAATCTCTGAACTGCAGCTGCCCTCAGCCATGAGATCGCACCCACTTACCGTGTCAGCAACTTAGACCCCCGACAAATTTAAGAGGTGTTTGCTTTCGGTGGAAATGAAAATGAAAAGGAAACCCAAACAGGGTCAAACAGTCACAAAGGTCAGCTAAGTCTGGCAGCATCAAAGATGAAGGCTGGAGCAGAACTTGCTTGCCACTCGCATAAACACGACCCAGGGCTGTCGGTGAACAAGACACGCCCACCGTTTCAAGAAACAAAAACCCTGGATCCCTCACTCCTGGGTGTTCAACACATATGAGCCAGCGTCTATATTTGCTGTGTGGGGTGTATTCATTCTACTTTTAGTGAGTCCCCTATCGTTCTCCACGTTTCGCGTGTTCGTGCTGTGCCCGATGAACCCTCTGCAGGGTTCGCGCGCCTCGAAGCGCTCCCACTGTGGCGCCGTGCGAATTTGTAAAGCGCCCGATGAACCCTCTGCGAGGATTGCGCGTGCCACAGCGCCCTCGCTGTGACGCCGTGCGAATTTTAAAGCTGCCCGATGAACCCTCTGCAGGGATCCTGCGCGCCCAAGCGCTCTCGCTGTGGCGCCGTGCAAATTCGTAAAGTGCCCAATGAACCCTCTGCGAGGATTGCGCGTGTCAAAGCGCCCTCGCTGCGACGCCGTGCGAATTTGGAAAGTGCCCGGTGAACCCTCTGCAGTGATCCTGCGCGCCCAAGCGCTCTCGCTGTGGCGCCGTGCAAATTCGTAAAGTGCCCAATGAACCCTCTGCGAGGATTGCGCGTGTCAAAGCGCCCTCGCTGCGACTCCGTGCGAATTTGGAAAGTGCCCGGTGAACCCTCTTCGCGGTGACCACGCGTGCCCAAGCGCTCTCGCTATAGCGCCGCGCGAACTCGAAAAGCACCCGACAAACTTTCTACGCAAACACAGCACTGGAACCACACGCGTAGTCTTTTGTAAGCAAATGCACTAGGCCTCACATTTGCAACTCGGGCCAATGCTCGGGGTATCGACGGGGTATCGACCGGGGTATCGTTCTGGGCGTGTGTCGCGTGACGAAAATTTTCACAATTTTCCATAAGCTGTTAGAGCCAAGCAAACACACAATAGCCTTCTCTGCCTTGCGGTAATCATATATCAGTCTTGGCGGCTTGCTTGCTGGCAGCAACCTCAAGGTCGCAAGTCGCAACTTTCACCACAAGCGCAGTGCACAAGTTACACTTCGGCAGCTCCAGCTCGAAGGTCGCAGCTTGCGGCGGTCACGTGTCAGTCTAAGCGGCTTTTGCTTGCTGGCAGCAACCTCCAGGTCGCAAGTCGCAGCTTTCAGTACAGGCACGGTACACAAGTTAGACTTCGGCAGCTCCAGCTCGAAGGTCCAGCACAAACCATGTTCAGGGGTATCGTTTTCTGTGAGCCCCCTATCGTTCTCCAAGGAAAATGCAAAAAACCAGTATTGAATGAAACGCCGTTGATAAAGTGGTCTTTGATAATTCTGAGGTTGACTCATATGGGTATGTGTCAAGATAGGGGCCCCAAACATGGATGGTTTCCTGCTGGCGTACACTCCCATCATCTCCCATCCGCAAACACCTCACAGGGTCGGGGAAGACCATTTTCCCAAAGGGAACTCGCGGGTTCCATGCTAACATGAACCGGAGGGCACCGGGAAATACCTTTGCACTATTCTTCTCATGGCAATGTGAACCCCGGATTCACCAACCTCAGCTGTTTGTTTTTGTGGGGGTTGGGTTTTGTGAGGGGTCATCACTTTTGGAGGGCCCCCAGCCACATATGAATAAACAGGGGTTCTCCAGGGCTGGCAAACTACTGGGTTGGCGACATGACCGGAGGGTACCGGAGCGAAACAACAAACGCTCGATCCCTCATAATTTCACCAAGTTTCTCAGAGGCTTCCCCTAAGTTCCCACCGGTTGTCCTTGGGTTTCCCAAAGGAATGGAGGTTTGGGTTTGGAGGTGTGCTGGTTCAATATTCCCATTCACCCTCTGCAAAGAGCCAAGGGTTCAAACTCCCAATCCCAAGACCGGAGGGCAACCTCAAGAACACTTCCTGGTGCTCGGTAGGGAATTTGGGAGTGAACCTGGGGGTCCCCTTAAACGAAACCACCAGTTGGATGGTCTATATAAGGGTCATTCCCTCAGTCCCTACATCTCTTGCACCAGCAGGTCACATGTCCAAGCACTTTCGCCGAGCGTCCCTCTTTCCAAACTGACAACGAAAAAACCAAAAAGCTCGCACACCAGCTAAATGGTTTATAAGGGCCCATTCCAGCCCGAGCACCAGCCGGAAAACACCCGAGCACCACCAGCCAGGAAAAAAAAACAACAACGCAAATTCGAGACGAGCCGCTGCGGCGGGCTGTCTGCCGCGAAGCGCGGTGTGGCAAGGGCCGGCGGCGGCGCTGCCACTGGCTCCGTGGCCTGCGGCTGGATGGACCGGAGAAAAATCAAGCCGGCGTTTTGGAACGTGCTTAAAAGGGGTTGCTGGTTGGAATGTGTGGTGGTTTGGTTGTTTGGCCTGTCGCATTTGATTGCTTTTTGTGTAATTGTTTGTTTGTTTATTCTGATTGTTGTGCCTGTCTGCTTGCGTGTGGTGGCCTAAATGTGCTGACAGGCTGATGTCATCTCTGTTCCGACGATAGGAAGCCCGCTGGCCATTCGCTTAAGCATGTGATCGTTTGAAGGAATGGTTGCACTCAATGGCATGAACCTGGACACCAAAACAAAACCGGACAAGACAAGAACTGGGGCTGTTCACAGGCTATGGCCAGTCCATTTTTTGAGCTGATCGTGTCTGGTCTGCATTTGAGCGACAAATCAAAAGGCACCCTTTCCAGGACACGAATAACATGCGGGGGGACACGAGGAGGATGTGCCATTTGGGCGCGCTTCATGTTTCAGGAATCGGACCCCCAAATGCGCACGGGTTCCTTTCCCCCCTTTAAACACCCACCAAAACAAAGGCACCCCAAAAACACACACATACACCTATTTGACAACTAAGCCAACTTTCCTGGGATCATGTGGGCAACGTTGTTGAAGCCAGAGCCAACTGCTTTTAAAGGCCCAATTACATGTTGCTGCAGCCCTAGGCTTCTTGATGTGCGACAGACCTGTGGAAAGGGAGCTGTGCACTTTCAAGCTGACTTGCAGGGGGTAGGCACCAGAAAGCACCAGGCCCAAGCTAAAGGCCCTTTCAGAGAGCTCGGGGGGGTCTGCGACCAGAGGCCTTCAGCAAAGTGAAGTGGGACCAGAGTGATACACTTCCGCAACCCCAAGGTGAGGAAGCATCAATTCGCGCGGCAGCCAGTTGTTTTGCAACCGCGGAAGTATGAGTAAGCGTCAATTTGTCTAGGGTGGTTTCATCGTCGGACCTTAGGACTGTTTTACAGTTGTTGGCAAACGTACTGTACATCAAAGGAACCCTCAAACTGTGCATGGCAAAAATTGCACTCCGACTTGTTCTATCTGACGCAGTCCAGAATGTGTTTCTTCATCTGAAATTCATGCGCAAAAACGGCCATGCCAAATGAATTTCCGTCGTATTCACCTGTTGAAGGCATGTCTCCACCCCCTTGGCACTTACAGCAATCATTCCACCCGTTGAAACCCTCAACTCTGTTGCTCCGTTCTTCGAGTTTCTTGATTTTAGGTTCTCGGTGGGGGGTCTGGAGTTGTGTTTCGAACACATCATCCTTGTGGTCTCCCCATTTCCAGGCGACCAAACACCAACTGAGTGCCGTCTGCCAGTTTGGGAATGGACACTTCCGTGGACATGAGAAAGGCAGGGACTTATGAGTTTCAGAGAGTCACTGGGACCCCCAAAGTGAAAAAAACAAACAGTGACAGATTCCCATTTAAACCCACAGACAGGGGAAACAATGCAAAGCTTCGGGCTTTCGCGACCCTGGCGCGGCACACATATTCCAAAAGATTGTCGAAGATTCAGATTCCGTACCTTTACATACGAAATGGATCAAGGAGCCAACAAAAACAAAAACAAACAGCTACTCAAATACTCTTAAGCAACTGGAAGAAGCTCAAAAGGCTCCTCCCTCTCCACCCCGACTCGCAGCCTCAAGATCCACAGGCTCCGCCGGCTCCGCCTCCACACAGCGAGGGCAAAGGAACCAGCGCTGCCTGCGTCGCGGGATTCGCAAGAAACGGACGATGCTCGCAAAAAATACTGGTTTGTGAAGTCTGAGTTCGACAACTGCATTTCCAATGGTTGGATTCCTTTTGGTTTCCCATAGAGCCAGTTAACCAAAAAAACAGGGACGCTGAAAATAGGGACCCTTGAACAATAATGGTTCGTTCCCTTCCGCCCAACAAAGCTTGCATGTGGTAGTCTGCGTTCGACTTCTGCAATAGGGTCCCCTTTCGCATCGTTGGTAACACCCTTGGCTATCCATTGCAAGAAACTGGCTCCAAAACTGGCAATTGGCACCAGGGTTTTAGAAGACCTATGCTCTTCAAATGGCCTGGCCTCCCGTCCGTTTTCACGGTTCTTCGGGCAGCATTGGGCAAACCAGGCAAAACAGTTACTCTCCTGTGGCATGTGGACAGCGGTATAGTGGATGCTCCAAAGAACATAAGTACAAGACCAAAGAACCCCCCCTAGCTCAACATAATATACCTTAGTTTTGGGGTTGAGTGACTTGATTTACTTGCAATGTTCAGGGCGTGCACCTTCTCTTCCCATTCTACTAGCAGCAAAAAACTCCACACTCCACAGCTGTTGTAATTTGAGGAATCAGGCGGAGGACGAGCCATCATTAGAGACATGATGGGCCCCCCGATTTCAAGGCACACCCCACGTGTAAACAAAGCAACTGGCCCTTCTGGCCCCCCTCTCCCCTGCCTCGTGCCCGACTCCTCGCACACCTCGCAGGCAGAGAGAAGGTGATACCCCAGGCGCGCCCCGCAGCCGCAGGCCTTACGCTCACGCGCGGTGGCGGCGGAAGGGTGCCCCAGCCATTGCAGGAAGCAAGGGAAGCCCCCAAAAAATGTCCATGCGCTCAGTTGGCCAAAAAAACCAAATAAAATTGGTTGGCCTTTTTGGGTCATAACTAAAATGGTTTGAGAAAAATGGAAAAGAGAAAAGTCAACAGGTCGACTTGCTTAGCGAGTTTGTGGCTGATTGACTTGCTATGTTTAAGGCACCGTAGGAAAAGCAGCGGGTTGGCCGAAAACAGGTGCGGGTTGGCCAAAAACAGTTCAATTTCTTGACGAAACTGGCCCTTCTGAGACTCCCAGCTGCCAAGGCCTAGGACCAGTGCCATGGTGCCTCTGCTGAGCGAATTTCATCGCGCGCTTGGGACATGTGAGTCCCTTGCCCGAATTTGGCCGCCCCTGGTGCACTTGATGCCTCATACGCTTGTATGTTTGCTTGTGGGGGGCGAACGTTGGACGGAACTCTCACCAAGCCGCATTCTCCCATGCTTTTCTGGGCAATCAGGCTTTCAGCCTCCAGTCCCGGCAGAAGCTTCGCAGCTACAAGCTCAACTCAAAAGCTTCCAAGTTCTTGCCCCTGTCTGCTTGCCTCTAGGTGGTTTGGATTGGTGGTTTGGAGCTTCGGGGGTTTCCCACTTACCCTCTACCAGAACCAAGGGTTCAACTCCCCAAGCCGCCGGGCTCCAAATCCCCCAGCCACAGAGCTGCCTGACCCAAAGCACCCATCAGCCATCAGCCAGCCCCTCGGCTCGGCTCCAGGAGCCCCAAAGAAAGCCACCGGCCGAGCTTCCATGTCACGCACCTTGCAGTCGCACACGCCGGGAGTCTTGCCCGCCTGTCGACACGGGTCACACTGCGCCAGCGTTCTTTGCGGCTTGGGGCATGAGGCGACCCTTGCGTCTGCGTGCAGCCACGGTCCATGCTTGTGCTTATGTTTCATTGCATGCCTATTTGCACACAAAGTAAAACACAAGCATCTGAGCAGGCTTTCTGCTCCCGACTCGTGACAAGAGCAACAAGGACTAGCGTTGTTCCAAAGGCCCTGGCCCCCCACCCCCAAACCAAACATTGCCTTTGTGCCTGTCCCTGTGTTGCATCTGCCCCCCATCCGCGGCCCCGAGTAATGCTGATCCCTGATGAACACACGCACACACACCCACTTATTATGAGGGGAGTCCCTTTTTAGAGGGGAAGCGTTTCTTCCACGGGACCCCTGCTACATTCATGTCGTCGACGCAAGGTGCCCACGGACCACCGACGAATCCTACCCGTGACCCGCGCGAGCGAGCCTCATCCTGCAGCACGATGTCTTGGGGCTGCTTCTCTGTGGCGAAGCAAATGCTGGACTCGTTGGCAAGCATCCTGAGGCAAATGCCCGAATGCACCGGAAGCTCTGGATCTTTGGAGAAAACAGAAAGGGACAACTAGGCATGGGAACTGCCTGCCGTGAGAAAAAACGCCTGAGTGCACCAGAAGCATTGGATCGAAACATAGGCATGGGAACCGCCTGCCTCAAAATCAGCAGTACCAAGCGTCTGCATCATCAGGCCCTTGTCTGAGAGAAAGCAGTTGCAGCTGCTGCAGAAGAGCTTGAAGAATGCCTCTGGATCGCCTCAAGGCGATAAACTGTCACAATCTTGGCAACATGTTGGCAACACCCCGCCCCCCTGCTTCAAGACCCAAAGACATGCCCCCAGTTGCACAATGGTCCTGGCGAAAAAAGCATGGGTCTTTCTGGGGTTGGTTCGAATTGAAAAACCGAACCCGACAAACACAAAGGGACTTCCAGAATAGAATCCATTGAGCAACGAGGAGAGAAGAGCTTAACCACCATGCTTGCGCCCCATGCCCCAGGTTTTGCTTGAGGGGTCGATCTCTGCGCGTGTGATGTCCAATGCTTCCATGCCCAGCGGGGTGGTTTTTAGGGCTGGACTCCCGGCAGCCCCGAGCAGCGCTTTCCGTGCCCGCGCGCTCCGATCTCGGGTCCCCGGGCTGATCTCATCGCTGGTCGCCGGCACCCAGTTCCTCTGCCGCCAGGCGCGCTGCCGCCGGTGTTGCTCCGCGTCCTGCGGGGCGAAAAGCTGCGCAAGCGGTGGACATGGGAGTCCCGCGGGGGGCCCTCGGCTTTGTGGTGGACCTTTAAGGGGAAAACGCGCGCTCCTTGGAAAAACGCAAAGGGTTCCAAACCTGGAAATCAAAACTGAGATACCCTGAAGTATGTTGGAAATTGTGATTGAGGTTGGATTTGGGGAGAATTCTACCTCAGCTGGTGCCGTCAAGAAATCATTACCTCTTGAAATGTTCCAAAGTGAACCTGACAATATAAATCCATTTCAAGCGAGGTCACTGAAATCAATCCAAGGCAACATGTTTATGCCCCGTTCTAAAGTAGTCTTCCTGTGGCTCCCTGAAAGCTGCTTTAAGACTTGACTTGGAGTAAGGTTGCAAGGTATGCAGCAAGAAACTTTCTGGCTTGGATTTAGGGAAAGGACAAGGGGGAATGACTCCTCGGGTTTTCTTTTGTGGAAAACCTTGAAAGACATCATTAAGTCATTCTTTGCTCAGCCTCTGACTGGTGGTTTGGAGG
Organism: Effrenium voratum; assembly: GCA_963377175.1. NCBI lineage: Eukaryota > Dinophyceae > Suessiales > Symbiodiniaceae > Effrenium > Effrenium voratum. The sequence goes on from CAUJNA010003794.1 coordinate 502,741, forward strand.
TTAGGGGTGGTTTCTCATTTACACCAACTAGAGGTTATTTGGTTTGCTTGTCACGAACCACCAAGGGAATCCGAGCTCCCTTTCATGTTGTCTGCGTGCGACGAAAGCACTGTGACTCAAGTCAACCCACAGCAATGGCAGTCGAGCACATGACTGCCAAACACACGATGGGCCAAACATCGTTGAAGTTCACCTGAGTTTGCGGATACCTCCCCTGGAATGATTAGACATCTTTCCAGCAGCGATAGATTCACTCTAAAACCAACGGGGAAAACTCGCAAAATATCTGCTTCACACATGGAAGGTGATACTCACCGGCTGAGTGGATGGCCCAAAAAAGGTCCAAACTTTATCTTACCCCTTAAAACTCCAAGCCCTGGGGAAGCTAATCTTTTACAGACATATAGCCCATGTCACCCAAAAAGTTGAAAAGTTGTGTTATTAAGAGGTAAGTTATATTTACCACTAGAATGGTCTTCCCAAAAGGACAAGCCCTGGCGGTGTCCTCCAAGACCTGCCTCCCCCTCCCCTCTCCTGGGCGGAGTCTGCCGCTGGCGACAGCCTCCAAGCACGGCTTCCGCGGCGCTCCAACGTCTGCGTCATATCTGGCCACAGCGAGTCGCCAGTTGAGGATTCAACTCAGTTGTTCGGTGACCCTGGGAGAAAAGGGAACCCTTTGTTGGGAAGACCATTTTTAATGGGGAGCCACTTCCCCCCCAAAAAAAAAGAAAAGAAAAGGAAGAAGGGTGCCACTGAAAAACTGAGTCAAGGACCCCCAAGGTCCAAGGCACTGAATGAACATGGAACCAAAAAGCAATCATGCTTAGAGGAATCTCCTTTTTCCCCACATCTTTATTAATGGGTCGAGTACTTTCCTGTGCAATCCTGACATCAGGTACGTCTGGGGCCTGGATTCAAGCTTGCCATGCTTTTCCAGACTGGCCCTCAAACTCCGCCATGACAAGGCAGTAACACTCAGGCCAAGTGCCTCGACAAACTCAAAGTGAGAACCCGCCTATCCATTTGCCCAAAACCCCGCCAATCTTTGATTTCAGCTAATTACCAAGGATTGCAACTGGAATCCCAGAATCCACTAAAAAATGGATTTCCCTTTCAGAATCGCCGTGGTGGGGCTATCAATCGCGGCAGCGCCCTGGGGTTCGATTCCCCGTCCTCAAGATGAACACGGCCCGCGATCCAAGTCGACGTCCCCCGACAGGCGCTTGAGCACCAAGGAGCCCACGATGCGCCAAACATGTGGGCGGGGGGCGTCGTGGACACAGGTTGGGCAAAGGGTGCGCCTGGAGCGAATGTGTCAAAAGTGTCCCGAAATGCGGTGGCCAAAGAGCGAAACAAGGCAGCCTTGAATGTAGCTACCTGCCTTTGCGGCACCAAGCAACACGTTGGCGAGATGGCACGGGGTCTCTTCGAAGGTCACAGGTCATGCCTAGAGAACATTGATCTGGGAGTTGTTGGCCCCGCATGCCAAGAGACAATGCCACGTTTCTTGTGCTGGCAAGACCTCCCATTGTGGGAATGGATGTTGCACGCTCCTTTCCATTCATTGAGATTGCCAGCTTGCTTGCCCATTTTTGTCTAGCCATCGAATCTTTTGTCTGTAGTTCCGGCTTTCTTTTGGGTCAAAACGCACAATCCCCTTTATGCCAGGAAGGAAGGGGATGACTGAGCCAACATGTTTGGAATTGGGCCATCAACTGTAGCTTGGCCGCTGCCTGGTGTAAGAGGGTTGGCTCTCAAGTCTCATCCTCTCCCGCCAGGGGATTCACGCTTCCCGGTTCCGAGGGAATCAAGGCAGGGGGATCCCAGATCAAATCAGGGTCTTCACTATGCGAAAGTTGGTCTTAGTCGCCCAAGGACCCGCAAGCAAAAGCTTAACCTTTGGCGGCCATGACCCAAAACGCACCAAAGAGCCTCTTGGCTGTGGGTCCTGTTAAATGGAAACAATGACTGGTAGTTTAATTTTGACCCATACTGTCTTGGGTCCCATTTAGATTCGGGGCCCCTATGGGGCCCTTGGCAGCCAACAGACTTTTTCTGGCAACTCTCGGTACCGAGATCGTTGGGTGAAACCGACCATCGCGTCACTGAGCCCAGTCAAAAATGTAAGCTGCCCGCAGCCAGAAGTAGGAAGCGTGGGAGGCAAACACAATATCATAGGTCATGCCACAGAAACTAGGTTCCCAGGACCAGTAAATTTGCGCTTCGCAATAGGCGTGTCACATTGAAGGCAAGAAGGCCTTCACTTTTCGGGGAAATCTGCAGGGTTGCATTCGGGGGCGGGCATGGGAGACTTTTTGTGCTGTATTCAGCCTTATGCAGCCAAGTCCTCTTGTTCCTGGGTTCAAGGAACCTGGCGGGGCGCCATGTGGTCCCTGGTACCTTCTTGGGCTCAAATATTCTTGCAGGGGGATCCGCGAAACACGACAGTTACAAAATGGCCCAAGAGCTTCGATAGCGGCCGCCCTTGGACGATGGAACTCCTGAAGCTGGACCCACGCAAGCGCTTCCTGCGTGGCCTTCCGGGAAACCGACCTGTGAAACTGGGCATGGACCAGCGCTTCCTTGGGAAGCGGTGCTCCAGCGGACGCAAGGCCTTTTGGCTTTTCCGCATTCCAAAAAGATTTACCAAGCCCGTTACAAAGCTTGAAAAGAGCCTTTGATCCGGCGGTTTTTTTCCCGCCATGTTTGGACGCTAACCCGGGTTCAACAATTTAAGGTTGCCTTTTGGTCGCTGGAATGCGGCCTGCCCTATTTCGTGCTTCCTTGCCCCAGAGGATCCGATCCGAAAAGAATTTGGCCACCCAATGGGGGTGCTTCATTGGAGGGTGCCCCAAACAGGACCAGTAGAAAAGGCACACCCGTGAAACGGGTGCGCTAGGAAGCACAAAGCTAGACCCCGGCTTTCCTGTGCAGAAAGTGTGCCAGGCTTTTGCATGTTGTCTCCCAGCCTGATCTTGCTGCTCTGCGCAGCCACCATGCAGTAGCATGTTCTATCGCACAAAAACTGCCACAACCAGCATGTCAAGAAACCCGCTGTGCGTCTGGCAGTAGAGATTTGAACGCGCAAGCCGTGTAAGACGCGCGGCTTGGTGCAAAACCAGCACGGACCCCGCAGCCAGCGGCAGGCTGCGCAGCGCTGGGCTGTGCGTAGCAAAGCTGTGTTGATAGGCGCTGTGCGAGCAGGGCTGCGTTGATCAAGCTGCGCAAGCAGCGCCATTCAAGCAGAGCTGTGCAATGCTCAGCTGTGTGTGTGGAGTTGCGCAAGCAGAGCAACCCTTTTGGTGCAAAGAACCATCCACTATGCTTTCGGGAAGGACAAATGGGATATGGATCAAAACTCGCGTAGGGCCCCAATCTGGTGACTCCTGATTTCTAGATATTCTCCCGCAACCCAGTTCGTCTGTGGCATTGAGAAGAGCCACTGACAACAAGTGACCACGAACACGCGAATGGGCGTTCTGGGCCTGCAAATTCGATGATCCTCTGGTCTCTGAGGTGAGACGAAACCTGTCACGCTTCATCTTCCAGCGCATTCTCGGCCACTTCGCCCGGCAAAGACCAGTCTTGTACTGGCTGGCCAATTCTTTCGTACTGCTTTCTGATTACCAGAATCCTCAGCTCAAGGCTCTGGATTCTTGAGGTCAACTCCATTCCCAGAACTCAGCCTGTGACACACCAATTTCCATGGGCTGGCAGGTCTCACACCGGACGCCCGTTTTGACTGATGGTCGGGAAAGGGACACCATCCAAAACAGCCAATCACCCAGAAGGGCACAATTCTTTTCTATCGAGCCTCCATTATTTCCTCGGCCTGCGGCAAAACTCGGCTTGCGTTCACCTAAAACAGGCCTCCCTCAGTTTCCCCTTCGAACATCACCCCACCAAGAGAAAGATCATGTTAAATTGGCCCAAAAGGCGATGTCTGATGCCACCAAACATCAGCTTACCTCCACTTGGCGGTTTGGATTGGTTTTCCATTTACCCTCTACAAGATCCAGGGGTTCAAATCCCCGAACCACCAATTGGAGGAAAGCTGAAAAAAAGGAAATATCGGGAGCCCTGTAAAAATCGCGAAAGGAACGATGTCTGAGCCCCGCACTGCTCCCGGATTTCGTTCACAGGCTGCACCCCTGCTTGACGCATCTCCCACATTTCGTCTTCTGCCCTCAGTGCGTCGAAAAAAATGGGGTATGAGCTCACTTGACTTCCATTGGAAAAATATGTCCAGCAGTCAGTGATCAATTTCCTTCAACACCGGAAGGGGAAAATTTCAAGAAATGTCCTGAGGCAAACGGAACTTGAAAATTGCACATGGATGCTGTCTAGGCCCCGCGCCGCTCCCGCTTGCTTTTTGACAGCGTGCGCTCCAAAAGCGGCGTCAGCCTCTCTCAAAGAAGGCTCGCGCTCGACTGGACGGGGGCTGAGAAACATCAGGTCTTCCGAGTGCAGTCGCAGCGAGGGAACCCGGATCTGACGTTTCAAGTGTCAAAGGTCCTTCGGTTGTGAAACGGCTGGATCCTTCCGCAAAACGGGCCCAGGGTTCAGTCTAGAAGCCCGGAAATTTGCAAACGATAGCCTGCCAAGAAACACTCTACTGCCCAAAGCGTCCAGAAGAAAAGGTAAATCTTTAGGCACCATGACTAAACACGGACAACCGGAAAACTAGCATGTCGATGCTTTGGGCAAGTGAGAACCTGCTTTTGCGCACTTTATCTCCATAGACCGAGAGCCTGCGAGTTTCCGTGCTCGGCTGGAGCGAGAAAATGCCGAGACGTTGGGGGGAAGGAGAAGCCAGGGTACTTAGTAAGTGGTGGTTAGTAACCATGTTTGTAGCCCGCTTGGGAGATTTATATTCATAGTAAATGGGTTATAAGCATGGTTAAGTACAATGCCCCGTCAAGTAGTCACGTCCTCACTTCCAAACTTCCAACCAGCCGGCCTCTGGCCTTTCGCAGAAAGTAACAACTAGGATCGCATCGAGGCCCCCCAGCAAAATGAGACCCTTGGTGCAGGTTTGGCGTTGCTCACGGACGTGATGCTGACAACCCTCGCCCCTGTCCTTGCGCATAACCAGGAAGCCTATAAGAGGGGGCATGCTCTCAGGGGGCCATAAGTTGTTCGAACGAGGCACGCCCATTCAAAGGATTGTCGTAAGCCCTTGGAGATGCCATTTCTTCAAGGCCCAGCACCATAGCTGCCGGACTGCTTTCCCCCTCCAGAAAAAGAAGGAAAAGGACGAACAAATGAAAGACAGAACGACATAAAGCAGGAAAGAACGAACGTAAGACAGAAAGAAGCAAGGAAAGAAGGAAGGAAAGAAAGAACAAAGTAAGGACATCAACAACGAAAATAACTAAATAAATAAAGAAAGAGACTCAAATGAGAAATATGGAAGGAAACAAGGAAGGAAGGAAGGACGGAAGGAAGGAAGGAAGGAAGGAAGGAAGGAAGGAGGGAAGGAGGGAAGGAGGGAAGGAAGCAAGGAAGCAAGGAAGCAAGGAAGCAAGGAAGCAAGGAAGCAAGGAAGCAAGGAAGCAAGGAAGCAAGGAAGCAAGGAAGCAAGGAAGCAAGGAAGGATGGATGGAAGGAATCATGGAAGACAGAAAGGAAGAAAAGCCAATAAAAGAAAGACACCTAACACAACACACATGTATAATACGGAAAGAAACAACAACAAAACAAGCTAACTAAACCAGAACAAACGAAACAACAACAAAAAAACACAATGATATGCCAATCACAAAATAAAGAAAGAAGGACACACATAAAGAAATACATAGGAAATAAGGAAGGGAGAAACAAAGAAAGGAAGAAAATACGAAAGGACAAACACATAAAGACAAACAGACAGACAGACAGACAGACAGACAGACAGACAGACAGACAGACAGACAAACAGACAGAAATAAATAAATACATAAATAAATAAATAAATAAATAAAAAATAAATAAGAAAGAGACACAAAAAAGAAGTAAACAAATAAACAAAGAAAGAACCAGCACCCTCCGACTACCGTCTAAAATTTTATTTTCGGAACTACCGGGTATTTGGCAGTAGTTCCGAAAATAAAATAAACGACAGTAGATCCGCGATCTACGGTCGTTTCATGTTGCCCCAAACAGTGAAAAACAAGACCACGGGGTGACACGGTGACACGGGGTGACACGCAGGCGACAGGGGGTGACACGCAGGCGACACGGGGTGACACGGGGTGACACTGACACGGGGGCGACACGGGGCGACACGGGGGCGACACGGGGGCGACACGGGGTGACACTCTCAAACGACAGTAGCTCACTGCGATCTACTGTCGTTCTGGGGGGGGGCGACACGGGGGCGACACGGGGTGACACGGGGGCGACACGGTGGCGACACGGGGTGACGCGCAAGTGACACGCAGGTGACACGGGGTGACACGGGGTGACACGCTGCCACCCCTTGATTGCTACCACCCTGCTATGGCATCCCCCCGTTGTAAACAGTAGCTAGCAGTAGTTAGACTATGGGCATCCCGCAAATAAAATAATTGACAGTAGTTTTTCTAACTACGGTCGTTTTTGGGAAATTTCTATCTACTGCCGTTTGGGCAGTAGTCGGAGGGTGCTGGAAGGGGATATTCCAACAGAGAAAGAACAAAGAAAAGAAAGAAGGAAGGATGGAAGGAAGACAGGAAACAAAACGAGGAAAGACAATACCTAAAAGAGAACTAGATAAACACAGAAAACAAGAAAGGAAGCAAGAAAGAAAGAAAGAACAAAGGAAGGAAGGAAGGAAGGAAGGAAGGAAGGAGGGAAGGAAGGAAGGAAGGATGGATGGATGGATGAAAGATAGGAAGAAACAAAAGCAAGTGGAGAGACAAGTAAGACAAGAACATAATATTCAAGAACATACAGACAGAAAGCAAGAAAGAAACAAGAGACACGAGAGTTACAAACCAGTGTTGGCTTTGGGAACCCAGGCGGAGGGTTCAAACACTCGCACATTCTCTCCCCACGGCTGGGGTGTCGGCAGGGGCTGGACTTGCTTGGACACCTGCAGGGCGAAGGCGGCTTCGCCCCGTGCGGGCGGGGGCTTCGGTGTAACCAACGACCTCCACGAATGATGCCACTGAACAACCCGTGGTGGCGAAGGCGGTGGACATTTAGGTGGACTGGCTGACAGGCATCTAAGTTGGAACAAACATGAAAACATCTATGTCCATACTGTGGATGGACGAAATCCTGCATCACTTTGCGACCATGGGAAGCCATTGTTGGTTGGTAAATACAGAGGAATCATCATGCCAGAGCTTCTTAGGTGGTGCAGGATTTCGTCCATCCACAGTAGGAGTGATGGATTCCACGACATGGCCGCAAACAGGCGGGACCGATTTTCTTTCCATCATGCCAAAGCCTGAGTGACTCGATTCGGGATTCGGCCGGCTCCATGGCGGCTCGGACAAGCAAAGTTGTTCAAAAAATGCTGACGGACTGGCGCGGCGGAACTTAGAACGTGGACATGGTGCCTTGTCTTGTTTGAAGCTGTGGCTTCTACAAAAAAAATGGCAACCAACAGTAAAACAACCCCCCCCCACCTAATTACTGAAAACTGAGACCACGACACAGTCCACAAAGGTGTACAGTGTACCCACCACCACCTACGATTTGCCCTTAGGTCTGCAGTTAGTGGTCAGCGGCCACACAAACCTCAACATATATGAAAGCCCCACTGGCCGTCGAGAATGAAAGAATACTTTGAACAAGGTGCCTCAAAACAAGTGCCGATTGAAAACGTTAACGCCCCAATCCCCCTTACCTTCTGGGGAAGGGGGGTGGGGGGTACCCCAATTTCATTTCCGCAGTGGAAAATGGAACCATACATGAAATTCCAGGGGTCACCCCCTCCCCCAATTCCATTCTCGGGGTGGGAACATGCCCCATCTGAGCGAGTCACCCGAGTTTGACTACGAAACACCCACACACACCACAAAAAGCAGGCATATAATGAGCCACCAGACCAAACCAGCTGGAGCCAGCTGGAATGGAGCACGTCTCATAGCCGCCCCCCGGCCTGGAGCTGGAAGTTATCCATCTTGCGCTCCGTGCTGGTCGTCGCCGGGATCGCGCTCCCCGGGATCTCGGATCGCTTCGCTGCGGTACGGAAAATTTCCGGGGGCAGACCGAGGACCCCGTGGACCAGAAGACCCGCAGAGACACGCTGAGCCTTTTAAGGGGCCATGACGAAAAAGGGGGGCCAGGAAGGAGCAAGCAAGAGGTAAAACACATGGGCTGTGGGCAGGTGTTCAAGTGAGAGCAAGGCGCCCCATCACAGTTGGGCTAGATCCTTCATGGGGCGGAAGGGATTTCCACGAAGACAGCAAGGCTGAAGGTCTGGCAGGCCCAAATTGACCTCGACCTCATGCGGCCAGAGGCAAGTTGAGTGGCTGAAAGCCAAACTACTTGGCCCCGTGCGGGGCATTTAGCTCTTCCGGTCCGAACAGCTTGAGGGCATCACCAAGGCTTGACATTGGAGAGTATTAGAGGGGTGCGTGCGCTGCAGCTGTTGGGGGGTATCTACCGTAGGACTTAGGGCCACTCCAAAATGGTGTGAAAAGGTGACCTCAAAGGCGTCAGCTAGTTTGGTAGAGAGTCCAGGGCCACCTCTCACCGAACTCTGCAAGGGGGAAAGGCATGCTCCCTATGCCCAAGCCGCAAATCACGTTCCAGTCCCCTGGGCAGTCGCTGACCTGGCTTCCCCCTTGGCTAAAGGGCTGCCTCTTCAACGCCCGCTAGGACGCCTCCCAAATCCCGTTGCTGCATTTCTTTCCAAAAATCAATTTTCGTGCCCAAGTTTTGACCCCCGCCCGCCCCGCTCCCTCCATCAAAAATGACGAAAGCCAGCACAGTCGAGGAACGCCCTGGGAACCACAGGCACTTCAGCGATGCTGAGCCCGCAGCACAGCGATAGGTGAGGCTCACGAATTTCCGCAACTGCGCGGCAAGCTCGCGGAAGGCTCGCCGAAAGGAGAAACCAGGGACCATGCCGCAAAACCGTAGAATGTTAGAAACCCAAGCATGGAAGTGGACGATAGCCATGGCCTTCAGGAATGCCATGAGGAATGCTTCCCATAAACCGGATGATCTCTGAGGGATGGGCGAAGTGCTCCCAAGCTTTGCTCGCCCATTCTGATCAACTCTGCTAAAAATTCTGGGCTGCCCTCAGACAGATCCCCCGCTAAAAGTTTGATTTTTGCTGGGTTAAATGGCAACTACCACTAGACACGAAAAAACTAAAAGGCTAAGGAGATGGCTGGGAGCCACCAAGTTCTGAACCGTCTTCCAAGCAAAAGGAAGCCCGCACATGACCACACATGCCAGGACAAGAATCGACAAGTGGCACTGAAAACCGGCCATCCAATAAAGCCAAACCATGCCAAAAAACGGGGTGCAGCTTCTAGCTGGAACATACAGTGGTTGGAGGAAATCCATTTCGCACCAGCTAAGAAACCTGGAATGATGATTCCACTGTACATACCAACCATATATTATGGTTTTCCATGGGTTCAAAGTGGTGAGTACCCCTCATGTGCGATCCATTTCTTCGAGTGTCCTGTGGCCTAGGTCTGCGCTGTACCTGGGCTGTCCCAGAAGCAAAGTATCTTCTGCATCTTCTTGGCAGCTCAGCACGTAACTTCATCATATGATCTTTCAAAGCTGGCTCGGGCCCGAAAGACCCCAATCCCTAAAGACACAAAATCGCATGGCAGCCAGAACAGCTGAAGCCAAGAAGAAAACTGCTACTGTTGCCCTGCGTGGCAGGCGTGAAACGGGCATAGGACGCGGTCCCAGCTTTGCAACTGACATGGGCTGTAACTGTACGGTCCAGCAACTCGTGTCAAGCGAAGAAAGAATTTGAAAACCACCCAAGGTCTGTGAAGCAGACTGAATCTGCCCTCACTTCGCCGTCGTCTTCTTGCGCATGGCCTCCAGCTCCCCGTCAATGCCGGAGAAGCCGGCTGGCAAGGCCTTTTGGCCCTTGAGCTTTGCGAGCTCATCCTCCACTGCACTTCCGGCTTCCAGCTGCTTGAATCGATCCTCCAAGCTTCCAGACGTCTGCGCTTCAGGCAGCAGCCCCTCTGAAACCTCCGCGCGGTTCTCCAGAAGTTCCACCTTCTCCTTCATTCGCTCGAAAGCGCCCGTGGAACCAACGCTGGTGAGATCAGACAGCATCTCGTTCACCTGCGAGGTTGTCTTGGCAGTCCTTGCTCTGGCAATGAGCTCTTCCTTCTCCTCCTTGGATATTGCGATCCTTGCCTCAAGCGCCTTCACCGAGTCAAAGAGCTTTTCAACGCTCACCGTCATTGCGTCGATCTGCGCCTGGAGGTCATTGACCTTGTTCACTGCGCGTTGCCGACGAGCCAAAGCTTCCTTCGCAAGCTCATCGTCGCCTTTCTCAACTGCCAGCTCCGCCCGGCGATACCAGTCCAAGGCAATCCGGTCCTCCTGCTGCTTCTGGCTCTGCAACTTCCTCTGGGTTGCAAGCACCTCGGCATACGACTGCCTGACTCTGATGAGGTCACCCTGCATGTCATCCAAGGCTTGGTCCAGCACCTTCTCAGGATCCTCGAAGCCTTGGAGTACCTTGTTGACATTCGCCCTCGCCACGCGCGCAAAGCGCTCAAAGAAGTTTACCCCAACGTAGCGGACCGTGGGTGGATTGGACCTCATGGACGCCCTCGGCAGTGGCCGTTGGCCCACAAAGGCAGGGGAAGATGTTAGGCACGCCGTGCATAGACCGCCTAGAAGCAGGAGAAAAGCGCTCGGGAGCAAAGCGCCGCTTCGCCGGCCGGTCATGCCCACCATGTTGGCAGCTGTGGTCACGTCTCTGAGCCCAAAAAAATACTCAAACGGCACACACATTCCAGGGAGCAACGTACCCTCAGTTCAGCTGGTTTATGGAACCTGAATTCTGGAGAACCTGCCAGGAGAGTACTTTGCCCTGAAATCATGCTCCGCTTGACCCTTTTGGAAGTAGCCTTCGCGGTGCAGCGTGAGTGGGGCCTACCGGAATGGCTTGATGATAAGCATCATGTTTGAGAGTCGCACGCCATGTGCAACACAAAGAAGAGCCATCACACACCCCAACAACCAAAAGGCAATGCATGGCAGTAGAGGAGGCTCAACTGTATCGGGCGAGCGGCTAGCGGCCAGCACGAAGGCTCAGCAACCAACCAGTTCTGCCCGGCAAGTAAAAAACAGTTAGCATGGTTAGAAGCAGCGTCGCAGGGGAGGCATTCGCAGCCGCAAACCGCGCCTCAGAGAGGGCCCTGGACAGCTCCAACTGGACCTGGCGCGAGGGATGGACTGCAAGCAAGGCTGAAGCTATACCAGGTGGGATAGAAGATTTGACATGGGCTAGCACCGCAGGGCAACACATGGCCGGCCTCGCTCAACAGGTTTTGGGAGGGAAATAACAACTTGTTCATTACCTTCGTAATGGAACCCCGGAACAAACCCCTGATTGATTGCTAGGGGGTCACCTTTTGGTGGGGATTCATCACTTTTGGAGGGAACACCCCCTGACCATGGGCTGGGGTTACTAGGCGGGACACCTGAAACAAACTCGAGCATGACATCTCTACCCTGTGGCTTGGAGGGCTTGTGGAGGCGCCAGCACGCAAGCCCGAATTTGGCCAGCATCCACGCCAGTCAAAATTGGAAGGGCGTGCAAAGTGAAAAGCCATATTGCATGCGTCGGTCGACCCATCAAGTACTTGCGAGTGTCATTCAAAGAGGCCCATCCCACACTTTGAATCCCGAAGAAACTACAGCGTTTGATATGGGTGTGTGTGTGTGTGTCTTTGTTAGGGGAACCTCCCCCCCCCGACGCCCAAAAAAAAGAAAGAAGAAGCAACAAAAACAAACAAAACACATCTGGCGGCTTTTCGTTTGGGTTTTCCTGCAGCACCACATGAAAGTTCCCATCAAAAGCAGACGCACCCGTATGCTTGGTCCTTCCAACATTGAAGCCCCTCGTGCAGTTCGATGCAATCCGGGAGATGAATGACCTTCAACTTTGCAACGCGTGGGTACCGTTATTTGCGTGGGTTTGTACGCAAGTAAGATCAAAAACCACCTGTTGGTGGTCCCCCAAAACAACAACACCCACATGGTATGAATCTTGAGTGGGCACCCTTTTGCGGGCATCATTTACACAGGAATTCGTGTGAACTCCACCTTGGGAAGAAATAACCCCGTCCTGTTCATTGCGGGGTGTTCCCCTCTGAAAGTGGTCTGATTCCCAACTAAACCCAGGGGCACCTTTCTACTAGTGAACTGCGGTTGATTCATCCGGGGTTCCCATTGCTCCCCCTGAACATTGCCACAGTGCCCTCAATGCCGGCCTGGGTCGTCTCCTTCTTGAGTGTCTGGCCACACCACGGCCCGGTTCTTCCCCCGACGCGCAATTGGTTTTGTTCCGGAACGAAAACAAACCACATGGAGGCCAACAAAAATGGTTTGCGGTCCTCCATTTGCAGATGCGCCCCCTCAAACAGTGGCGATAGATTCAAAAGGGGGCAAGTACAAGAGGAAATTGTTATGGTTTCTTAGTTTCCTAAAGTTTCTCAGGGTTTCTGAGGATTCCTTAATACACACCGAAAACCCCCCTTCAAAAAAGTAATAAGCCATGGCAGGGGCTGACATGAGGCCAGGTATCCCCAGCGGCACTCCAGAAAGCCTCCTATAGCACGGCAAATCTCACTCACGTGGGTATTTGTTTGGGTAAAACCCGTCTAAACCAGTGGAACCCGTCTAAGTCTACCCAAAGTAACCCAAGAAGGACGCCGATCTCAAGACATCGAGCGGGTTCCAAGCGGCCTTGCTTTGGGGGGGGCTCCGAATGCGAATGATTCGGATGGGCAATGCGTTCGGGCGAGCCCGGGCTCTTGGCTTGCCATGTTGATCGAGGGTGCCTCTGTTTGCCTTGGGAGGAGGCCAACAAGAAAACCACCCGTTTTGGGGGTCCATGTAAGTGTGGCTGGATTGGTCAGGACGAAACATCGACTGCCGACCTTTTTGGTTAAGTGCATCCAGAAAATGGACGTGAGACAAGCGCCTCGAGCGCGCCTCGCAAATGTTCTTGTGAGTCTCCAGATGCGCTCGTGCCTGGCGCAGTGGCCCAAGGCCCCAAGTGTGGCACCGCTGGCCTTGCTACCGATGATGGGTGATTTGCATTTGCAGTCTCGTTGAGTGACCTCAACTTCGTGAGTTGGCCACAACTGTCTGGCTGAGTGGGTGGCCCCAAAAAAGTCCAAACTTGTTGTTTACCACTAAAATGGTCTTCCCAAAAAGTTGAAAGTTCATGAACTCAGGAAGTGAGACAACTGTCTGAAGTTCCCTTTGGGCCGCTTTCAACTCGCTTTAACAGGGCCTCCCAACGTAGAGGTCAAATTTGGCAAGCTGGCTGAGCCCACCTAGCCACAAACCCTGCTGCCGCAAAAAAGCGTAGATGTATCTAAAGCAATCATGCATGTCCCTCCCCTGAGTACTCATCCATGGAGGAAATGCTCAATGATTGTCACCAAATGCGACCAGGTTCACCTCTTGACTTGCCCAAGCCAAGAGTATTGGCACTTCTCCGTGGTTCACTTTGAAGCCACAAGTTGCCAGCGCTGATCCAAGCGGAAGGGGGATGAACAAGATCACTTCAAACGAGATTGGCCACGCTGAGGCAGTTTTCACCTGTCTTCTGGGTCACTTGCTTCGGACATAGCCGTTCCGCACAGGTCCCCCTTGGAGCCACACAGGGCATGGCTGCACTTGCCCCCGGAAGACAAACATGTGGCTGGGACCCTGCGCTGTCAAATCGTGAACACCCTATCTGACGCTTGGGGGGTTGGATAACAAGGTACCTGAATCCTGCCCATCGATTTTGCTTAAGTCCCCTGGAAAAACTAATAATACTATTGGATCATGAACCGGCTACCGTAAGTAGCAAAAGCCGTACTTTGGGGTCTCCTCCAAGGGTGGGTGCTGTAGATCCCCCAGCAAAAAGTCTAATTGTTTGCTGGTTAAAAGGAAGTATTAAAAAAGAGAGGTTAAAGTCTAAAGATCCAACCCTTTAGCGGTAGAGCAAAGGAGTAGCAAAAGTTACAAACGCCTTCATTTGGGGTCTCCTCCAAAGGTTGGGGGTAAGCCTCAATTGAAATCCACTGAGCCACTGCCTGGTGCAGTCTGGCATCGAGCTTCTTCAGGTTCATCGCCACCGTGTAGCTGTGCTTCGCCTTGCACTCGCCTGGAGAACGGGTCCGAACCCGGCACCGGAGGACTACCTCATGGGCCACTCACGGGCATGGGTCAAATTTGGGGAGACACCCAAAATGGGGGGGAGTCCTTTTGATTTGGCCTCCCAAAATCAGAACCACACCCTTGAAAGACAAACCTGGCAAATGGCCTGTGATTTCGAACCATATGGCACATGAACCGACGACCACCCCTCCGCGAGACTGAGGCTGCGGAGAGTCTCCTTTGGGCCCCGGATCCTCGGTCGCCCTCCAAGCGAAAGGCTTCCAAACACTTCGGCGATCAGCTACTCTGTATGTGGTTGGTGGTGTGGGATATGGCCGGTTCTTGTATAAATGGCTCATAGCCGGGGCGAACAACTCGCCGGCTGCCTCCTGAAGTAGTCTTGCACAATGGGCCTGCCAACCTTTGTGCAACTTCCCTTCTGGCAGCTGCCAAGGGCGGATGATCCGCCCCTCATGAAGCTGCAGCTGGGGAAACAAAAGCACACAACAGCATCTTCCATTTGCTTAAGTCCCCTGGAAAAAAAAAACACACAAAAAAAAGAACAATATTTCCAGTAGTGGTAGATTCCCTTTAAACCCAACAGGGGCAAACATATTCTTAAGCAAATGGAAGACATGTATTTCTTGCTCACCCCTGGCGCCCAAAAAAAGGAAAAACCACTGCAATGCCTAGGCATGGGCCTCAAGCCCATGGATGAGTATGACGCTCCTATGGTGCAGAACCGCACCCCATTAGTTCGGCCACCGCGATCAAAACACCAGAAGGAAAAACCTAACATCACATAGAGCACAGCTCTGCCACATGCACATGTGGCACATGACATATACACATGCGTGCTTCAAGATACAGCATGTACTTAATCGACTTCTATACGATGAGCTTCGTCAAATATGTCATATCCAAATGCAAATGCACGCGTGCACACTAAACGTACAGCTACAGATATGTGACAACTATACACAACAAATATGGACACAAATGCAACTGCTGATACACTTATTCAGTGAAAGTACAAATGTTGTAATTTGCACTTGGGAAGGGCGGCGAGTGCAACATATACAGCTATCCGAGATCAGGCATGACTGCGTAAAGCTACATCGGCCGGGGCCTTTGAGGGCGCGAATCTGCGATGCGAACTCCTCCTTGTCAATCTCGGGAGGGAAGTCCAAGTACCTTTGCTGCAGGAACACAACACCAGCTCAGCCAACTGCCACGTATCTAGCCACGCCCAGAAAACAATGCATGTAGTGTATACGTTTGACATCTTTGCTGAGCTGCGCGTGTCCACGTAGATAATCGCATGCATACATGCCCCGCCGCCCTTTTTTCTGCCCAGGGGGGGCTTTGAAGGTCGTGGAGAACATCTTGGGCTCAACGAGCAAGATACGTGGTTAACTGGGCACCTTCAAACGGAGACGCCAGCTGTTCCACGTTCCACGTGACCGGTGACCAGCAAACAGCAAAGGGGCTTCAAAAAATAGAAGCTTGCGAAAGCTGAGACTTGGCAAAGCAAAAGCCTCTATCCACTTGGAACTCGTTGCTGTAGACCCCTCTGCAAGAAGTCATAAGCTTTTTGTGGGTACAATCCACTGTTTTCCGCAAAGGAATGCTCGTCCCAGTGCTGGAAGAGATAGGCCCCCGCAACAAGCGACAATGAATGCTTAGGCCTCTCAGAAACGCAGGCATGCGGAGAATACCGCAACAAGTCATGCTTGGCCTCCGATCGCATGGGCATGCGGCTAAGCCCTGGAAACACCTTTGGGCGGCGTGCGATGCATGGGCAACAGAAAAACCGGTTTGGGCCGGCTCTTCAGGGCTTCCATTTCAGAGTCAAAGAAAAATGGGTGCCATCTCACGGCCCGAATGCATGGAAGGGCCTTGCAAATGCAAGCAGACACACAAACAAACCGACCAACCAACCAACCAACCAACCAACCAACCAACCAGACAGACAGACAGACAAACAAACAAACAAACAAACAAACAAACACACAAACAAACCAAACAAACCAAACAAAGCAGAACAAACAACAAAAACAGGCAAACAAAACGCGCTCGCGCACACACACACACACACGCGTGTAAACAAATAAAAAGGAAATGTGCGCCTTGCATGGCAAGCAACTTCCACAGATTTTTGATCTCGTCCTCTTCCAGGTTCACGAGCTTCAACTTGGTCCACCTCGGTGCGATTCGGTGCGTCAAGCGAAGTGCGCGAAGTGCCGAGGCACGGCTACCGCGTGGGGCGGTCTGGCCAACCAACCAGCCAACCAACCAACCAAACAACCATCCATCCGTACGTCCGTCCACCTGGTGGGGGAGCATTGTTGCATGTCTTTGGTGGCTTTTTGCCATGGATAGTTTGCCGGCCTTTGGGTCTGCTGCTTTGGACGTTTCAATCCAGGCATTGGGCTAAGCTTGGCACAGCCAATGGCCCATGGCTTGGCTACCCTTGCTGAAACTGAGCGATATGGGACACTGCAGGGGAAGCCATGACCGTCTAGCATTAGGATTTTGAAACATTAAAAGATCCCTATTAATAGCGGTCAACCAAAGGAAGCAAACAAATCCCCATGAAAGTAGCGGGGGAAGTGGGGAGCCTTAATGAACCACTTGAAGAAAACGGCGGCAAGTGGTTTGAAGCCTCGAAGTTCCCAAACGAGGAAATGCCAGATGCGCTGGGAAGGACCCCGATCCAACCATGGATCTACGTATGCAAACATACATGTGGAAATAACTATATACGTATATGTATGCAAATGCATATACATATAGATAGTATGTTTATATAACATTATGGGAAAGTGCAAGGTTTCATTGGCGGGTGCTTCGGTCAATAAAAGCATGCCGGGCCACCCCTCCCCCCCCCAAAAAAAAAAAAAACGTTGGGTCAGTTGGTCTTTTGCCGAGCTTCAAGGAAGGATGGTTGCTCTCAACGGCCAGGTCGTAATCCTGGCAATAGCGGGGAGCCGAACGGCTTTGGCCCCACATGCTCCGAGCGCAAATGCCGCAACTCAAGCAGGCCGATTGGAAAATGAGGCGTGCTAATGATCGAATTGGCTGGCAGCCGGGGTTTCAGCTGCATCGCTCTTTTCAAGACAGTGAGTAGCAGGGGTGCGAACGAAATTAAAGCCCGGGATTCTTGAAGGGCAATATTCAAAAACGCATGTTTTTATAGTAATGTTCCCCAAAAGACAACTCGCGCAATGGGGGATTCCTCTCGATCGGCCAGATTGCTTCTTGAAGCATCCAAAGTCATTTTGCAACGGAGATCCTGCACTTTCCCCTAAACGTTGACTCAGTGGCGGTAGGATGCGTGTGTGTGTATGTCTTGTTTTGAGGTTACCGTTTTCAGGGTTGGTTTGCCAGTTTTCTGGCTCCCACATTTTGACACATGGGTCATATACCCTCACCACTGAAAGCCTGAACGCCTAAACGTCCATGCTTGCTTCGAAGACGCACCTGCCATTCGGATAGCGTGCCTCATGTGCCGCGTGGCTTGGCTTTGGGGCAAAACCTGTCGGGAAGCCTTTTGCCACGACAGAGCTGATCCGGGCCCAAACCGAGACTTACAAAGGCAAGTCCCAAATTCCAAAGACAAGCCTTTCGCCATTCACGGCGCCACAGGTGGCATCCATGACAACGGAAGGTCCTCTTGAGTGAGGTACTTGGGCTCTTCGGATTCCTCCTCTGATGGGTGGATCTCATCAAAGAGAATCCTAGCCGAAGGCGTGTTCCGAGCAAGCGTCCGCAGTGCCAAGTGGCCAAGTGACCAAGTGGGTGTGGTTCCTTCTTTTTCGGGGACCCCAAAACAACCAACAAAGGGTACACTCAACCGTCACCCGAGATTGGAATCCTATGGCTCTTTGACATGGTAGTCCATGCAAAGTGGATCTCAACCTTCATTGCTCGCTTCCCCCGGAAAACAACTTCACCATACTTACACATATCCTGTATCATTATCCCGTCCAGCCAGGGAATCTCACTCGTTGGGGGCTTGCTAGCACAATGCAAATCCTTCTGTAGCTTCAGACTTGATCACACATGAACAGTTCAATGGCATGATTCTAATTGCGCCACCCTATGTTCAATTGCCAACATCTGCCCAGCCAGCCATGCTACACAATGCGTATTTCTTTGCAGGAATTGGCCGGGATGACGGCATTTATTGCCTGCACCAGCCGAGATGAGTCGGACAAGGGCCGAAGTGGAACCCTCAAGGGCCCTGTAGGAAACGTCACGCACGGCCCAACAGCCAATTCCCACTAGCTGATCTGGCTGAACAGGCACTTCCATGACTGGGAAACCCTGGTGAGATCTGGTGAGCGAGTGCTCCTCCCTGGTCTTTCTTTTTGAAGCTAAACCGATGTTGGGGTTGAGACGGCATGTCTGATGTCAGGTTGCCCCCTGATTCCATGTTCCTGTATGGAAGGAAACCAAGGGAACCTCCCCCAAGCTAGCGGGGATGGACGGTTCGCTATGGACAGGGCTAACTGGGATTTGGGATCACCTTGGAAGCCAACCTTCCTCTACTACCACCCCCCCCCAAAGAAAACAGAAGGCCAGATGGTGGAATCATCTGAAGCTGGTCAGTTCTCTGGTCGACGTGACGAGCTGAAACCCGGCCCGGCGGCTCCTCAGATCATTCATCTCTGCCTCGGTGGTTTCGCGGGCGATGGATGCCTGGAGCTCCTCATCCTGCGAAGCTTGGAGCGAGCACTCCGCGGCGAAATGCGCCCGCGCCGTTTGTGAGGCTCGGTACCCCCTTGTTTGGTGGTTTTAAAGGGACGGCCAAAAGGAAAAACCGTTTTTGGGTGGCCAAAAGGAAACCCACAATTATTTGGTGTTTTTCTTTAAAGAGGCCAAAAAGGAAAACACGATTTCTGCGGGGCCCCCTGAAAAAAAGACATACCCGAATCGGGCCCCATGGTCCAAAAATAAGCTTCAGCCGAGTACAAAATAGGGTGTCATTCACTGTACGAGTTGGTCCGTTGATTGATCCCTTAAACTTAGACTTTTAAACACATATGCCCCAAATCCACGTCTAAAGACAGAGTCTAAGGGAACGGCTTCAAACCAAGGCAAAAGCTTCATGAAGATATGCAGGCTTGTCAAGGCGTCAGAAAAGCTTTCTCAAGCAGGACCTGTGGGTGGTTGTGACATGTCCTGAACCTCGACTGAATAACCAAATTTTCGGAAGATGTGGGCGAATTTTTGGCTTTGCTGCCTGTGAAAAGTGCGCATACAACCACAATCCCCCTGTTTGAATCGACTCATTCGGTGATGTTGATCGCACCTGACTTCCTTCAGTTGGGTTGAAGAAGAACCGACAATTCTCCGGAGCTTCTGGGAGGTTACACATCAAACGGAAGCAAAGCCCCAACGCACATTTTAAGCCAGCAAGCCTTGCCAACGCCTCACATGTGTGGGTGCGTGTCAAGGACACATGTGGCGATTTGGCAATGAAATGAGCCATGGGTGTCGCTATGATTGCGCCACCCCCACTCAAGATACTTGTTACAAGAAGGGGGCCCACAAATTGTGGTTTCCCTTTTGACTTCCCTTTCAAGTTAACCTGACAGGTAGGCACTGGCTCGGGATCCATCTCTTCCACTACTGGCTGTGCGACATAGGCGCTGGCCTGCTCTGCTCGTGCAAAGGCATTGTTGACAATGACCGCAATCACCAAGTTGTTCAGAACCTCGGCAGCTCAGCCCCGATCCACAGCTGTTGGATCCTCTGTGCGGGGCTTGATGGGGTTTGCTTTCGCCATCTCTTGCGACCCCTTGATCAACTTTGAACATGCCCCTACTTGCCCCACACCTTTGACTCGCTAAAATTGGTGCTTTAAGTTAAACAAGTGCCGCTAAACCACACATCTGACCAATGGCAAAGCGCAAAACTTCACTTTCAGAAAACCCCCGTAACTTCCTCTGGGGCTGTCTTTTGTTACCCCTAAACCTTGACATTTTGTGGTTGGTGGGTCCTAAAAAAGAAGGAACAGCCTTGCTTCGGGGAGAATTGTAAAAAATGGCATATTCATTGCCTCAATGGGGGATACATACGGATGGGCAAATAAACGTCGACCTTTTGGGCCCATGACTATGGACCAAACAAGGCGAAACAAAAAGGTCAGATCCGGTCGATGCGCTTGCAAGTGACAAGAGGGCACTGAGGTCTGGGATTTTGCGCCGACTCGGCCCGACTGGCTGGATGACTCTCGACAGAGATTTCAGGCCATGGCCATGCACGCGACGGCCACATAGAGCAGCCACAGCACGCCGATGACTGGCCTGGGATGGGGGGGGGGGGCCGCGGGGGGGGGGGGGTTCGGGGGAGAGGGGACTTGATTGCTTTTCAGAATGCAGGGGTCACTGGATTTCCCCAAATGAAAGGTTGCCACTCATTTGTGATTTCCATTGGAACGATCGCTTCTTTTGCAGGTTCCAAGAACGGAAATGGAGGAAACCGGCCAATGCAAGGGGTGTTAAACAAGTAGAATAGGGTTTGGGGGGGTACCCTGAAACCAATTAATCCCGGAATGAAACGGAAACCAACATGACAGTCAGCATTTCGACCATCTTTCAGACACACCCCCACATGATGTCGAACGTTCCCTTGACTTCCCTGCAAAAAGGCTCAAGCCTGCTTACCTGCTTTTTGGAATCAGGTCTGCACCAACCAGACTCGGACCTGCATCGGATATCTCAGGAACATGGAGCAAGGGAGACCACCAAATGGCCCTCAAGGACTGGCTTCCGGGACCCCCGGCTGGTCGATTTGCAAGATTCTGCTGAACCCCGTCCAGCTGTCCAGCGTCAGGCACTGGCCGAGAGACAACAAATCGGGAACAGCCCATGTCCAAGTGGGTTTGTGGTTTCAAACGAAACCAAGCGGACCCCACTTTGTCCCCAAAACAGATACAACCATTCGGAAAACACGGTGGATGATGTGATGTCAAAATGGGCCAGTTGAGCGCGGGTGCCCTTAGCATTTCTGCAAGCGGCTCTAGAACCCAATCGTCCACAACCATCTCTTAATCATCCCAACAGGGGTTTTGGACGACCACGTCCATCCCATGTTTCACCAAATTGACCTGGACACCCATGGTTTCTCCGCCAGCCTAGAAACCCATAATTAGCCACGGACACGTCTGACGGTGGGACTGAGGGCTTCCCCCCCCCAGGCCCACACAACGAGAGCCGGCGAGCTATCAAAGTGGATATGTGAGTCCCACCCTTGTGCCCTGGATAGCCCGGGGAGACCTCCGTTTTCGAGCAGGAAGAGTGTTTCTTCGGCCCTGAAGGCGACTGGGATGCGCAGGTTCGAATTTTTAATGCGACGCGAATTGAAAACACCGCCGTTGCTGCCGATCTGCTCAGCTCAAAGGCCCCGAAAACATGCCACTCCTCGAGACAAGGTTGAACCGTGTTTTTTGCCCGGCATCCATTGCCTCGGCGTGGAATCCCCCCGAACTGTTGAGAGAAGTCCATTGAAGCTGTCTCTTGCCTTTGGGCGCTATACTTGGTTGAAGGCTGCCAAAGTCATCCACGGAGCACTTACACATCGGATTAGCCCGTTTGTTTTTGTATCCTCAGTTCTCCCATGCACCACACAGCTCTAATCATTTTGGGTTCGGAGCGTCGCATCCAGGGACGTGGTGGTTCTTAAAAACGTCGTGACCCCTTTGAGTGGATTGGCCAAACAAAGCAACCGTTGTCTTTATTTTGCCACTAACATGGTCTTCCCAATACGCTTAAAGTCCCGGAACTCAGGGAGTGAGCTAGTGATCGACGCTGTCCCGCCTGAAAGAGGGTGAACATGGTCTCTGGAACTGTGGTGAAGTAGAGCCGGACGAGCTGCACGAGACCGGCTGAAGGCTGATCCGCGGTGGCGGGCTCACGTGGGGTTGACCTATAGCCGTTTCAGACTGGTAGGGGGAGGGGATAAACATAATCCCTCCTCTCACTGCCAAACTGGCAAAGGACCATGACAAGCGCGAGAATCGCAAACCTCATGATGCAAACCCGCTCCAACCCGGGTAGTCTTAATGGCAAACTGCTTTATACTGCCTTGCGGCACTTACCATTGAAGTTCTTCGCTTCCTAGGCCACTTAGGCCTCTGAAGGCATTAGCACAAATCGCTTTTGGCGAGGGGACCCGAGAAAGCACGTTTTGGGCCAACCCCCCCCCTTGCAAGCAACGAGTAATCGGGGGGGGAAGGGGGGAGAAGGGGAGAGGGTTACTTGTTGAGGGCCCTTGGGAGACAAAGGTGACGGAACTCAGGTAGAGTTGCACATGAAGCACCCTGATTGCAAGAGGAATGAACCTCTGGGCACCATGCGCATGCACCCATGAAATCGGAACCGGAAGCCCAGCCCAAGCCAACAGCCATGCTGGTAGCAGGCTCAGGTGCAGGTTATTGTCGGGCAAGTTGGTCATAGCGGCCTTATTGCGGCCTTTGGCTGCGTTGGGTGTCCGAAACGTCGCAAAGCTTCAAATGTGTGTTCCTCAAGCCCTGCGCACAACAGCGGGGACAAGCCACGCCTCGTTCTGTTCCTCAGTCAAGGCCAAGCCAGAATGCACCAGCAGCTGCACAAAGAAGATAGAGAACCTGAGGCTTAGGCAAGTGAGACACACAGTGGTACTGGGCGAAGACGTCTTGTTCCGGCGGAAAGGGGCAACTTGTACAGTCTACGAATGCGTGCTTGCACTCATGGCAGGAGTCCCCCTGATATTGTTGCTCAACAACTTACATACTTCTCAACACTGTCACCAAGCATTAGGGCAGGCCAAAAAAGTTGCAACTGATACAAACTGTGAGGAGTACCAGAGGTCACTTCATTTTTTGAGCCAACTTCTTGACCGCATATTGCCATTGGAATAAGTTGCCCACCCTTGCAATATGCACCGCTGACGCGGCACGCACCAACCCCAAATCTGAAGAGTTGGGCCGAAGGAATTGTCTGAGGCCCGCACATGTAGAGGACCACTGTGATGATCGTAAGCGTCCAGAGCAGAATGCGGCCACTGTCTACGATGCCACTGACCTTAGTCAGGTGCCATCCGCAAAAAAAAGGCCGGCCACCACAAAGATTGGGTCCCAAGATTCGTGAATCACAGAGACGACATGGGACAAAACAGAGTTAGGCTAAGAACGTTCCTGTCAGCTTAAATCTGGCCACATGGGACCTTCGAATTGGGAGCTCAGCTACTCGAAGGGTTGGTTCTTGGTTAATTACCCGCACGCGGCCTCCCGTTCACCGCACACAACGCGTCGGTTGGATGAGGTGAAGCTGAGCCGGGCGCCAGCGACCACAAGATTCTGAAGGCGCTGATAGTGCGCACCTCGGGACTGACAGGCTCACAACTTGTGGAGGCAAATAAAAAACAAGTTGGAACACCAACCCGGCGAATATGAGTTGAGGTCCATGGGTCAATATAGGATCTGCGCCTTCCAAAGCAATTGCGCGAGACCTGCCAAGGGCTGATTACAACACGCCTGTTCCGCTGGTCCGTCCACGGCAACACTTGCAAGCCGAACAAAGAAGTACTGGTTGGCACCTTGCCAGAACAACAAAACGGTGATATACAGCTGCGTAACCAACACAGGCAGGATCATACACCTTCATGCCCCGCAAGGTTAGACATGTCACAGCCGGGGTTGGTTCACTTCACCCATCGTCCTTGCATTTTGCCATGTGGGTACACAACAAAGCAAATATCGAAAAACCGCACAGCACGGGAAATCATGAGCAGACCAATGAAAACAGCACCCAGTCAATAGTTGTGCACAAATATGCACGATGCACTATGGAGAAACTGCGGGCAATCAACCATGAGAATGAACGCGTTCTTTCTTGGGTGTTTGATTGATTGTTTGCTTGCTTGCTTGATTGATTGGTTGATTGATTGGTTTGGTTGATTGATTCAATGCATGCATGCATTCAGAAGGAATGAAGGAGTGAATGAATTAAGAAAGGAAGGAGGAAGGAATTAGAAGGAAGGAAGGAATGAAGGAGTGAATGAATTAAGAAAGGAGGGACGGAAGGAAGGAAGGAACGAAGGAAGGAACGAAGGAAGGCAGGAAGGAAGAAAGGAAGGAAGGAAGGAAGGGGATGAATTGAGTAATGCAGGAATTGAGGAATGAAATAATGAAAGCAAGAAACAGTTCGTAGCAGAGCTGCATCCAACTCATCCAAGTCATTCGTCCGGATCTGAGATCTGATCCATCCGAATGGGGCGCCGGCACTCTTCAAGATGCGGATGAGGCGTACGCAGCGCAGGGCCTGGCCAATTCGGAGCTCTCCACCTGAGTTCGTTCCGGGATCGATCCGGTGGGGTCTTGGAGGCTCTGCCATCTTGAGCTTGGAATTGAAAGGGCCACCAAACCAAACAAAAAAAACACCCAGCCACTAGAATCGACTCCCTTTTTGGGACAACAAGGGGGAGCGAACGGTAGCCTTTTCATGGTTCCCCTTTAAGTCCTTTGCTTTTGGCCCGGATGGCTGCCGATTCTTTTATGTGGCTTCCCCGGTGCGGGCGGGTCGCCTGAAGGGGGCATGCAAGGAAACCGTGGTGCCTGGTCACGCTGGAAAAATGCCGGGTGCCCGTTTTTTGGGGGCTTCGAAGAGAAACCGAAAGGAAAACCACCATTTTGGATGGGGTCCCCCCCCAAAAAAAAAAACGCAACTGAAGGCATCCTCTCCATCTTTGCTGTGGCAACTGTTTGGACCAGTCGTGAAACCATTTCCTGCAGCTTTCCATTATGTTCCGTGATGCGGTGACTAACAAGTGAGTCACAATCAAAACCTGGTATAAAAATGGTCTAGCCCGAGCCATGTATTCCGCACCCCTTTCTTGCTGGGATTGTCCCTCACTACCCTCCAATTGCCCGGGTTTCGATGACTCAAGTGGCGCAGGTCTCTCTCTTCAGGCGTCTAGGCTGCTGGCTATCCACGTTGAAGAAAGGCTTCAGGATATAGCTCGGGACCACGCCTGCCCACACTAGTGTCAGTGCCCTTCACTCACCCACCCAACTGCAACTGAAGATTTTAAGGTATGGGTGTGTGTTTCTCCTGAGGGAACCCTTTTGGGTTGGCTTTTTTTTTTGCGGAAACCAAAAGGAGAAGCATCATCCTTGGTCTAAAAAGCGGTTTGGATGCGCCTTTTGTGGATTTCAGCGAGGAACCTTTTCGTACTCTGTTAATATTCTACAGGGGTGGATCCACAAATTCGCCACATCCGAACCCTTTTCCAGACGTGTTTTTTCCACTTTGTCACGCAAATGGAACCCTAGTAAGTGTACACATGGACCAAAACCTGCGGTCCCCTGGTGGTTTAATTTTGACCCATATCAATTCCTGCGAAGTCTCCAAGCCAGGCCAGGACTTTGCCCACATGGCTGTGGTTGTCAAAAGAAAAATGGGATCCCATTCTGGGGTTACGGTGCGTTCACCACCCATTTATGTTCACTGGGGGTACAGGGCTTTGACCCATGCCAACATTTGTGTGCTCAGCTGCCCCCCCCGCACCACAAAAAACACAAAAAACAGGGGGCCCCCTTTGTCGGCCGAGAACCGAGGGGGGTGTCACAAGCGGAAGTCTGCCTACAATTTGCGAGCACAAGCTCAAATTGAATACTGAGCCGCATAAACCAAAGCAACACAATTCTCAATTGTTCCAGTATTCCCTCTACTGTGGTTCAGTGGCGGCAGAGACTGCAGGCGTTGTGGCATAGGCAATCCACCACCGTGCTGCTCAAAGCTTGCCAGAGGCCAGAGAATCCCTCGTTGTTTGGCCTGATTAGTTGGGGCAAGAAAATTCTGGTGACACATGTTGAGTCTTGTTGTCCTGGCTGGGTGTCTGAGGGACACGCACCTGTAACCAGGATGAGTATGACGTCCACTGCATTGCCGGCGGCGAAAAACCTCGTTTGCGAACCGTCTGAAAAATGAGTCAGAATGCCAGCGGAATCAAAGCTATGGCGAGACGTTGAGAAAGAGTTGTCAAGCCCATGCTATGTGAAGGCAGTACGGCAAAGAGAACAGAAGGGAAAGAAGAGCTGGTAGAAACGCAGTGGCATATTGAGCGGCAAAAGGTGTGAAGAGCAGGGGGAAGAGCTGGGAAACGAGCGGGAAAAAGCGAGCTGCAAGAAAAAACACACGGGATGGGAGATGAGCCCAACTAAGGAAGATGCACACAAACAACAAGGGGAAGCAGGAACTGCAAAGACCGTGGCCCTTTTCACACATCAACATCTCCCTTACATCCACAAAACGAGAATATGGAAGAACGTTTGGGTAAGCGCTCACTTTCTCGAGTTGATTAGCCCAAACAAGTCTAAACGTTGCGTGTGCCCCTGTAAAGGAGTCCACGAACTCAAGTTGTGCAAGGGTCACGTATGGGATACTCTCCACCTTTACTCGAAAAGTGGGTTCCCTTTCCGTAGTCTTTATTCTAATTTCACTAAGCTCCTTGGAGAAGAAGGTTGCGCTAAATGTTAACTTAAGTTATTGTATTTGACTTGATTTCCAACTTGACTTTAGTTTAATACATGCAGCATTCGAACATAAGAGACATCCCATCATCTCACAGGAATCAAAAACACGGGCCGCATGTCGTGCAGCTCTCGTCAACTAGTAAGCTGGTTGTGCGAACACATATCCAAAGCTCAAGGAAGGGTGTGAGTGTGTGCGTGTGTGCGCGCGTGCGGGCGATTTTTATTGAAGGTATACCCCACAAAGACCAGATTTGGGGTTTCTTTAAGATGACTCCCTGTTATTAGCTCCCGACAAGCTCGGGGTGCGGCCAAATCCAGCCATCCGCCATTACCCGGAGGATGATCTCCAGGATGAAGGAAACCTCACGGCTCACGAAACATCTCAGGTTGGGGGGCGGCCCCACAAAAAAAGAAAAAACACGAAGAAAAAAAAAACGCAAAAAAAGAAGAAGAAGAAAACAGCAAAACAAAACACCATAAGGACGCCTATGCTGCCAACGACCAAGCTTGGCTGATGCATACGCCACTTTTCGCTTCCCGCGGGAACTTGTACAAGTCATTCATGGGGTCCGGCTTCGGCGTTGAGGTCTTTTAACCGAAGCTATCATTATGTGGTCTGGTGCGCTTGAACTCCTTTAAGAATAGTGGGGCACAGCTTTTTCCTCCAGGTGGGGCAAATTGTTAGTTGGGTTGCAGGAGGGTCGCCAGGAAGACTTGCTGTGAAGGGCAAACCCTTCTTCCCAGAGATCCTCCTGTCACCCCTTCGATTGGAAAAATCCGGTTGCCTGTTGCCACTCAACGCCGACCTCCCGAGAAACACCAGACCCACTCCAGAGCGGCCAGTTCGCCCCGCGGCCCTATCCCGAAAATTCGGGCGCCCCTGTTGCTGACCCTTTTTTCTTGTTTGTGCCCCTAAATCCGAAAGGGGATCCTTCCCTTGCGCCATGCGCGAAGAAGCAACACAAACACCTTGCGCCTTTTCGGCGTGCCGGGCCGGGCCGCGGAGCGAAGAGTCCGACCGCGCGTTGGTCCCGTAGTGCGACACACGATACCTCGATCGCTGCGTTTGCAGCAGAGCTCCCAACGAGCCCAACGAGCCCGAGGCACCTCCGCTCATGCGTCCGAATTAGACACCGCCCGTGATTTGTTTTTTTAACGGCCGGCGGGTGCACCCCACACATTCTGAGTCATCCATCTTTGTCTGGAGGGGAATATATGTGTGCCTTGGCACCTGCCGAAAACGACGTATTTTTGAAAAACAGGACAGACCCATTTGGGGAAACTCTGAAATGCCTAGCTCGGCCATGACATCTGCTTTGCCTAGAGGGAGTTACGCTGCCTGATCCACAGGACCTGCTGTGTTCCTCGTCATTGTCAATGGGTGACCCAAACGGCTTGGACAATTGGCGCCAGTCATCAAACATGAGGTCATGATCCGACTTCATAGGGGCCCATACCTATGCTTCACACATACCTCCTTGTCCACCTGTAAAAGCCATGGGCCATCTGGAAATTGAAATGGATGCCATCCAAACTGGGGGGGGTTATGCATAGTTGCAAAGCTCGTCCCTTGCTTATCCTTGCTTTACCAGCTTCACAACCACTATCTGGCGGGGCTGCAAAGTCTCACGGCGTGCACGTCGCGAGCGGGCGAGCCGATGGAAGTGACAAGGTGCCCCCGAGGCTTGGCCCGTTTTCAGGCCGGCTCAAGGGGGGTGCCCCGCCGGAAAGGTCACACATCCACTTCGCGCATGGAAAGTGTCTCAATTCGGCCCGTGTGTCCGGAGCAACCCTATGGCCTTCCATTGTGCACTCCCCTGATCGGCTCCAAGTTGAAAACTCGTCAAGCGAGCTTTCTTGCTTTTTGGTCGCACCCGCCGTGGCATGGGCGATGCGTTGCCACCCCTTTGGGTGGCTCACTGCGCAGCCACGTATGGATGGCACTCCTCGGCGAGTTGACATAAAGGTCAGACATAATCGAGCTACCGCCTAGGGATGAAGTTTGGCCTCTAACAGCGACGTGTGTGGTCGAGAAACACTCGACATATGCACAAACTTCTGCATGTACAACCATACAAACATACATACGTACATGCATGAACCATGACATTACATTACATTACATTACAGTTCATTACGTTACGTTACATTACATATATCATACAATACACTACATACATGCAGTGCATACACACGTATATACATATGTAAATAAATACATACATTACATACATACATACATACATACATTACATTACATTACATTACATTACATTACATTACATTACATTACATTACATTACATTACATTACATTACATAACATACATACATACATTACATACATACATACATACATACATACATACATACATACATACATACATACATACATACATACATACATACATACATACATACATACATACATACATACATACATACATACATACATACATACATACATACATACATACATACATACATACATACATACATACATACATACATACATACATACATACATACATACATACATACATACATACATACATACATACATACATACATACATACATACATACATACATACATACATACATACATACATATACATACATACATACATACATACATACATACATACATACATACATACATACATACATACATACATACATACATACATACATACATACATACATACATACATACATACATACATTACACATACATACATACATACATACATACATACATACATACATACATACATACATACATACATACATACATACATACATACATACATACATACATACATACATACATACATACATACATACATTACATACATACATACATACATACATACATACATACATACATACATACATACATACATACATACATTACATACATACATACATTACATTACATACATTACATACATTACATACATACATACATACATACATACATACATACATACATACATACATTACATACATTACATACATACATACATACATACATACATACATACATACATACATACATACATACATACATACATACATACATACATACATACATACATACATACATACATACATACATACATACATACATACATACATACATACATACATACATACATACATACATACATACATACATACATACATACATACATACATACATACATACATACATACATACATACATACATACATACATACATACATACATACATACATACATACATACATACATACATACATACATACATACATACATACATACATACATACATACATACATACATACATACATACATACATACATACATACATACATACATACATACATGCAGACATACATACATACATGCATTACATACATACATTACATACACTACATACACTACATACATTACATTACATACATACACACATACATTACATACATACATACATACATACATACATACATACATTCATACATTACATTACATTACATTGCATTATATCACATTACATTACATTACATTACCATGCATACATACATACATACATTACATTACATTACATACATACCTACATACATACATTACATACATTACATTACATTACATTGCATTGCATTGGATTGCACTTCATTACATACATACATACATACGCTACATACATTACATGTTACATACATACATACACTACATACTTACATACATGCATATATGGTCCCGTGTTCCTTGTTGCTACCCCCCCCCCCCCCCCCGATATGGTATGGTCCCCCAAGAGCCCCCCCCACCGGGCCCGAGACCCCGAGCCCCCGGATCCTGGCACCTACGGTCCCACCCCCACCCCGACCCCCTGAACCGCACCCAGAAACCCGGCACCCCCACCCCCAGGGCAAGCCAACCCGCAACTAACCATAAGCCAACCCTAAACTATCCCTAAACCAACCCTAAATACACCCTAAACCAAACCCTAAACCGTAGACCTCTAAACCTAAACCAACCCTAAATCAACATAAACCAACCCTAAACTAACCCTAAACCAACCCTAAACTAACCCCAAATACACCCTAAACCAATCCCTAAACAATAAACCCTAAACCTAAACCAACCCTAAACCAACCCTAAATACACCCTAAACCAAACCCTAAACCGTACACCTCTAAACCTAAACCAACCCTAAACAATCCCTAAATCAACATAAATCAACCTAAATCAACCCAAAATCAACCCTGAACCAACCCTAAATACACCCTAAATATACCCTAAACCAATTCTAAACCAACCCTAAACCACCACAACCCAACCACAGGACCACAACCACAGGGGGGGGGGGGGGGGTACTTGGCTGACCCATGACCATTGGGGGGGGAGGGGGGGGGGGGCTGGCAACGCTGTACCATATATACATTGCATACATACCTGCATGCATGCATGCATGCATACATACATACCATACATACATACATACATACATACATACATACATACATACATACATACATACATACATACATACATACATACATACATACATACATACATACATACATACATACATACATACATACATACATACATACATACATACATACATACATACATACATACATACATACATACATACATACATACATACATACATACATACATACATACATACATACATACATACATACATACATACATACATACATACATACATACATACATACATACATACATACATACATACATACATACATACATACATACATACATACATACATACATACATACATACATACATACATACATACATACATACATACATACATACATACATACATACATACATACATACATACATACATACATACATACATACATACATACATACATACATACATACATACATACATACATACATACATACATACATACATACATACATACATACATACATACATACATACATACATACATACATACATACATACATACATACATACATACATACATACATACATACATACATACATACATACATACATACATACATACATACATACATACATACACATTACATTACATACATTACATTACATTACATTACATTACATTACATTACATTACATTACATTACATTACATTACATTACATTACATTACATACATACATACATACATTACATACATACACTACATTACATTACATTACATTACATACATGCATACATACATACGTACATGCATACACTACATACATTACATTACATACATACACACATACATTACATACATACATTACATACATACATACATGCATACATACATACATACATTACATACATACACAAATACATACATTACATTACATTACATTACCATGCATACATACATAGATACATACATACATACATACATACATATATACATACATACATACATTACATACATACATACATTACATACCTTACATACCTTACATACATACATACATACATACATACATACATACATACATACATACATTACATACATACATACATACATACATGCACTGCATCGCATCGCATTGCATTGCATTGCATTGCATTGCATTGCATTGCATTACATACATACAGAGACACATACTTACATACATGCATACATACACACACACATAAATACATACATACATACATACATACATACATACATTGCGTTGCATTGCATTGCATTGCATTGCATTGCTTTGCATTGCATTGCATTGCATTACATTACATACTTACATACATACATTACATACATTACATTACATCATATTATATCATATACATTACGTTACATTACATTACAGTACTTCACATTGCATTACGATACGCTACATACACTACATAACATTGCATGACGTCACGATACATTACATTGCATTACATTACGTACAATACATTACATTACAGACGTGACATATGCTACATGCATACGTACATGCATTCATAAATGCAGTAAAGTACCTTGCATTGCATTACACTGCATACATGAACACATACATATAAGCATACATTACGTACATACATGCATACAACACAGCACAGTACAATACAATACAAGATATTACAACACAACACAACACAACAACATTTCACTAACTAAATCACAAGACATTACATTGCGTTACGTTGCATTACTTACATATACACACGCATATCATACTGCTTTACGTTGCATAGCATTCATAACCCCCTCCCCCTAATAAGAGTCCCCTGAATACTATCAATTGCGGCTTGGTTCAACGTCCAGGTGACGGCCATCGCTCACTTACAATAGCCAAACTTATGCGGTGAGGTTTGTGCCACAAAACCTCATGTGACCAACCCCACCGGGAGAACCCCCTGCGGAGGCCCCAACATTGACAAAACCCTGAAATGGAGGGCCTTTGCCGGGCTTCGCGCTTCGCCCTACGTGGAGGCTCATAGAAGCCCCATGCTGTGACTCCTCACTGTGAAAATGTATGTGGTCTGGAAGCTCCTGTATGGAGACATATGGAGACCCTGTGGAGACCTCATGTGGAAACCCGACACTTCAGGAACCTTGCCAACATGGGCAAAGTCCAAACCATGTGGATAACATGCAATCGTTCTCTGATTTTTCCAGCCGAGCAGCCGTAGGTGTAAAAAAGTTCATCCAGTTGAGTAGGTCCGGAGTGCCCTTGGCCTGGCGCTTCCGTTTTCGGAGGCCCGTCCATGCTTAGGGGGTGCCGGGCTCCCCACAAAAGTGGCATCCGGATTCCGACTTCAGGGGGGACACCCGATCACAGGGGGTTTCTCCGAAGTTCCCGCAAAAGGCGAGGGGCTTTTACGGGCATTCTTTCGGGAGACAACTGGTATGTGAGCTTTTCATATCTTTTCGTATGTCGTCCCGCTACCTCTGCCAACATGAAACATAGGTAAACCCAAGGACTCGGCGTTTGCCACGGGAAGCTGGCCCCACGGGCCTCTTTGAAAGGCTGGCCCGAGAGGGTCCAGAAGTTTTAACCCACGGTCCCGTCTGAGCGCCTTGGCAGACTTGGGCATTAAGATCAGCCTCGAAAAGTGGTCTCGACTTCAATCCAAGAGTCCCCAAGTTCAGGATCCCTAGGATTTAGGACACTGCATGCCACATGTCGCTGTTGCAACCCAGGCGCCAACTATCAAACTCTTGGCTTGCAAAACCGCGGCCAGACAGTCAGATGTGATTGGTCGCTCAGGGGAACCCGAACAATTGCGGTTTCCGTGCACTTTCCCTTTTCAGCAACCCCAAAAGAGCACCCTGAAAGACATGCCCAAACAGCTGCATCACCGGCCTGAAACGAGCAGGAGGCATCCTGGAGAGCTCGAAGAGAATCCAGCCCCCCCCCCGTTTCACGGGGAGAGAGGGGGCTTCAAACCCTCCCACATTCAAAACATGTTCTCTGAAACTCTGCGGGCCTTCAACAAGATCTGTTGCAACTTGCTTTAACCCAAGGAAACCACCAATTCCAGAAAGACCCAAGGCGAACCCAAGGGAAACCAGTCAGAGTTGGTTTCAGCAGTTGGCAGGTGTCAACATTCCGCGCCAAAGCACACTGCAAAAGCATCAGCCCATGCAGAACCCCCTTGAAAGCAGAATCTTGGATTTTGCTTCCAGCCACGAAATGGGTGTGTCTTCTTTTAGGGCACCCTTGTTTTGTGGCTTTAAAGGACAACAAAAAATGACAACCACATGTTCTCCTTTTGTTACTATTGTTCTTCATGTCTATTTTTCGGGGGTGGGGGGGAAACCCCCATCAAAAAAAAAACAAAAAAAGCCAATATAGACTGAGCAATGGTGAAGGTTTCGGAGCGTTCTGGACCAGACTTTGATCGGGGCTGGCCATTCCCTCAATTCCATGCCACCTCGCGGTCGCGCCGTAGAAATCGGCCGGGGAACCACGGGGCTTCCACCAGAAACCCCATGGGAGCCCTCTCGGAAGTCTTTTCTATGGGATCTCCGGTTTCCTTTCAGGGAGAATTTCCTCAACCCGAAGGACCTACAAATACCCACACTAGGTCCTCCAGATTGGAGAGGTTAGAATAAGGGTACCTTTTTCTGTAGTCTGTTGTAGTAGGGGAACACTCTCCCAAAAAAGGGGAGAGAAGGGCACTACTGGGCGACCTGGAGCCGAATGCGAGACTCTTGAACCTGGAAGTCAAGCAATCGACCAAGTGATGCGACAAGTGCCCTGGCGATCGATGGATCGGGGGATACGGCGACAATATTGAGAGGGTGGGTGAGCCGTCCACTCGATGGCTCTGGCACACCAAAGGCCAAAACCTCGAGAAATCCACATAAAGCGCAAATCCAAACCTGGGCTGCCCTCGGATCTCCCACTAAAAGCTTGACTTTTAGTGGCGTGAATGGAAACTGCCACTAAACACTAAAAGGCTAAAAAGCTAAGGAGCCGGATGGCTGGCTTCGCCACCAAGAAACCGCTTTTTCTGGAGACCCAGTTGGGCGCAACTGGCCCCGTCCTGGGCCTCCAAGTTGACCGCGTGCGCTTCGAAAAGCCGGCGGCACTCTGCTTGGAGCTCGATCAGGGATGTAACCCTCGGCTCAAGCAGTCTTGGGTACTCACGGCTCGGATGGCACAGGTACACACGTATTTAAATACATATATATATATATATACACACATACCCCTCCCCAGACCCTACCTTTCCTTGGGGGGGGGGGGCATACATATATATATATATATATGCACCGTTCTAACTGTTGATATGGTAGCAAGGACATTGGTTCTTTGCAGCTCCTAATGGTCAGAACCAAGCATGGGTTCTGTAGGCCGAACCCTCGCGAAGCCCTGCGGATCCTTACGTCAGAGCCGCCCCGGACCAGCCCGAAGCTATCTGGGTCAGGCCCCATTGCTTTCAGCTGTTGGGAGTTTTCTTTTTTGTTAACAACTAACAAACCTGCCAGCGACAATAAAGATACATATATGTTCCATATGTTTGTTCTTGATGTCTAGTTTTGTTTCCCAAAATCGTTTATGTTTATCTCAGAATGCAATAGGTGAGGGGAGGCTGCAGGGGCACGGTATCTTGGGGCCTTCAGGTTCGCACCGGCTCACATTGGGTAAGCCGAAGACACACGGACAAGCTTTTGGGCCCAGGACAAGCAGTGACAAGCAGTCCAAAGCTGAAAAACCGAATGGTGGCGCCTTGATCCTGCATGCGCGTTTGATGTGGGAGGTATCTGGACGTGAATCCAAACACACAATCCCAGAGTGAGGCATCACCCTTGGACTACCATATCTTGGTTCCCACGATGCTGGGCGTACTTCGCTACTTCACAGCCGGTGCCGAACAGGCGTCTGTAGAGCGCGCGCTAGTTTCAAAACCTGCTCAATGCTCAACCTCCCCCGGATCAGCGGAAAAAATACAGATCAAGGCATGCAAGGTTTCAGGCGAATCGCAAGGATCTGCAGAAATTATCAGACTTCCAGACCTGAAAACAGAACTGGATCAGTGAAGGATCCACATCAGCCATGTGCGGCTTCGTGAACCATGGGTGGGCCCTCATGATACCTGAGTCAGATGGGGAGTTGGCTTTTCATTGGGGGCGCCCCGTGTTTTGGTTGGTTTTAAAAGCGAAGCCAAAGCAAACAACCACAATTTTGGGGAGTTCCCTAAAACGAGACACACCCATGGGGGTATTCAACCTTGATACAAGGCGTTGTGCATCTGACTTTCTCTGCCGGGCATCTTAGCTGCATCCGCCCAATCATCTGGGCAAGCCTGAAGACAACGACCCCATTTAGGCCCACCCCTCTCTCTCTCACTGGGCCTGGATATGTCAATGAAAATGGATGGCGACATCTGAAAACCACTCGGC
The DNA here is from genome assembly GCA_963377175.1 of Effrenium voratum. NCBI lineage: Eukaryota > Dinophyceae > Suessiales > Symbiodiniaceae > Effrenium > Effrenium voratum. The sequence goes on from CAUJNA010003794.1 coordinate 539,422, forward strand.
CAAGAACTTGAGCAACTGGACAAATGATATTCCCAGAAAAGCCCACCGGACTGCGGACCCTCTCCATCCTCCCTGTAGGAGTCACAGTGCCACAAGCAAATCCTGGTAAACCCCGAATACTCCTCGTTCCAGGCACCTACAAGGAAAATGGTCCAAACCAGGACCCCCCAAACGTCAGGTTCCATGTTGATTGGAGCGAAGGTAATAAGATATCCCACTTCTTGAGCGGGTTGGCCACAAAAGTCCAACCCTTTTTGTTTAAAACTATCATTGCCTTCCTATAAAATTCAAAGTCCAGGAACTCGGGAAGCTAAGTGAGGTAATTCATGTCAAGGGTTTTATTCATCCGGGTCAGAACCTGAATAAGAATCTTCCATTTGCTTAAGCCCCCTCGCAAAATAATAATAATAATAAATATGCCCAATCGTGATAGATTCCCTTTAAAACCAACAGGGCAGAAACAAACACTTAAGCAAATGGAAGGAATGGGGTTCTGGGTCAACAAATCGAAGCGATTTCCCCCCGAATTCAAATCGCCTGCTCGAGATGGTGCAGGAGTTCCAGCAGCTTGGTGTGCAAAAGTGGTGAAACCTCGAAGTTCGCGCAAATCATCAGCTCCTACCCGCCAGCCACCAGCCATTTCCGGGTTTGGGTCCAGAGAAAAATGCGATCCCCCATAAAACTAACAAGAGAACATAGCACATATGCTTCTCAGCAAATGGAAGCTATCCTGAACCGATTTAGACGAATTCAGCGTCTTTTCCTGTGAGGCCTACACCTGAATGATTTTAAACAAATGATTCAGCTATATCCCATTGACTAGCGCTAGCCTAGGTGGCCGCATGGAGGCAGTTTCAAGGAATTGAATGGTTGCCAATGCCTGAACCTTTCCTGACTGCAACTATCATCTCTTCGATACTGGAGGCGAAATTAAACAAGTGGAACGCCGGCCTTTCCAAGTTTCAGGAATCTGAAGCCTTCTCAGCCAACTGAGATGAAATGCCATGGTCGTTTTCAACATTTGTTCATGCAACACGGATCTGTATTAAGTGTTTCCTCAGTCAATTCAACAGGAGCCCGGACGGGTAAATTGGTGTGGGCATATCCTTTCACCTGGCGGGCGGGGGGAAGGCTCCCGCAAGGGACCTCAGACAGAGGGTCCAATCTCACTGGTGGCCTGGTATCATTTGTGCTTCGTTTTTGTTGAGGAGACCCCTTGCTTGGTGGTTTCAAAGTGACCCCCCCCCCCCCAAAAGAAGAAGAAGAGGCCATTTTGGAGGTCCGATTCCTAGAAGAAGACAGGCCCCAGGAACATGGTCACGAGTTGTTCGTTACGCTTGGCAGACGGGTCTTTTGGGATCCCAAAATTTGTTGGTCCGGCGAAAGGTGGCGGAAGTGTCATGCTCTGGGGGGCAATTGTTCATTTTCACGGCCAGCCGGATTCTTCTCACCGAGACAGCGCGCCTAAAGAAGATCTCTGCGACTCGCCCACTTGTCCAAAGAAGAAGCGGAACGGCAAACAAACACACAAACACGCAAACACATAAACAGACGGACGGACGGACAGAGACAAAGACAAAGACAGAGTCAGAGACAGACACAGAGACAGAGACAGAGACACGGCTACTACACGTGCGCCAAGCCAACACCAAACGTGAAGACCCAGTCTAAAGATCGACATGCTTAGGCTTAGGCCAACGGAGCCACTTCCATGATACCCGCTTGTTGCTCGACAGGACCCATCTTTGGGTGGCTGGCCTTATCCATGTGCTCCGGCTTCACCAAACGCTTGAGTTGATCGTCGACGTGGAGAGTGGACATCCAGAAGAGTACCCGGCCAGGCATCTGGTTTAAGTCCTTGCCCTTGGCGTGGCCATGCCCGAAACATGGGTCAGTCATCTGAATTCCCTGTCTCCGAAACCTGCCTTAGACCGCTTGAACTCGACCTCAGCTAGACCTACCAAAAATTCTGCTCTACACTTAGATGCAAACTAGTCACTACTCACAAAAGAGCCTGGCCTTTTTGCCATGGCCACTGGGCAGCAAAGCAAGAAGCCTAACGGGCTCCGAAGCCTAACGGGCTCCGCCCGCACGGGCGAGTTCGTCCCAAGCACGAGCAATGAATGACAAGAGCCGAGTCCTGTGAAGGATCCTCTTGAGACCCCAGGTTCTCAATTGAAGCCAGCTGATTAGACAAAGTGCCGTCACCCCCAAAAGCAAACTCGCCCCAAGCAGGCAGGCGGACTGGGTTTTAACGTACATTGTTGTGCTGCCTCTTGTAGCTATCATGATACCGCCCTCCAAGGGGCTTCACAACACCTTAAAGCTTCACTGAAAGGGGTCGGCATTCTGAAATGCTGTTGGCCCATGGCTTGCTAGTCAAGCTGTAGCAACGGCTCTAAGCACTCCCCACTTGAGAACGTCTTGCTTGGCTCTTCGTGGGTTCGGGCGTGCCAGGTTGTGCTACTTGCCCGCCTCAGCCTAAACCCTAAACCCAGATCTCTCTCTCTCTCTCGCTCTGTCTCTCTCTCTCTCTCTCTCTATCTATCTCTCTTTACTTGTATTTAGTACTTATTTGTTTATGTATTTCCTTCCTTCGTTCTTTCCTGGTGCTCATTGTGCTTCATGTCCTTGTTTCTTCAGAAAGTCCTTAGCGCGGAAATTATTTGCCTGGAACTCCAGCGGTGCAAATGAGTCAACTGACGTTCCAGGTCCTTGAAGGGACACGGCCGTGGGCTTTTTTCAGCTTCGCCGTTTGCCTGGGTGCCTTTTTTTGGGGGCCCCCCACCGTGTTCGTTTTTCTGTAAAACCATCCAAGAAGCTTCAGCTTCCCTCTATTTGGTGGCTTGGATTGGGGCTTGGGGGTGATGCGGGGTTGGTTTCCCATTCGCCCTCTACAAAAACAAGAGTCCCCAAACCACCAAACATCACCAAACAACAATTCAAGAGGTACGTGAGTTGTTTGCTCTTCTTGCCGAGAGCGGCTCGCTCAACGGCAAGAAAAGCGCGTGCCACCAGTGGGCCACCAGCGCCGCCTTTTTTCAGTCGCCAAGTGGCGCTCAGCGGGAGATCGGTCAGCCAGGGGAAGAAGTTGTAGGCGAAGTCCACGTGTCCTCCTCCGCGAAGGTCTAAGTCAGTCATGACCTCAGGCTGGGTCCGTTTTTGGGAGCGCGGGATCCGGTGACCAGTCTGCTGCCTGGCAGAAGGCACAACCAAAAATGGAAGCCACGCAGTTTGTGTCTGTAGGTTTCCTAATCGCTTGCCAAGACGTGGCAAGGAACGACAAGGCCTGAGCCCTCCCCTTCCGCTCAAATTTGAACTGAGGCCCAATCCTCTTCGTTAAGTCCAACTCCGAGAAGCCGCTTCGGGGATCCCCGCAGAAATGGCCCCGCTTCGCTGCCAAGGGGCGCCACCACGGATCTCCTTGTCGAAGAGGTTCCGAGGTACGGCGAACATGGGGCAGCAGGTGAGGGGCAAACACTCCATGCCCTCCCGGCAATCCAGGAACCGGAGAGACACCGCCACCTGCAGAAGCAGGTACGCCGCACCTGAGGCAAAGGAATGGCTCCCTTGGCATTTTTTGCAAAAAGAACCAAAGAGGACATGGATCATAGGACATGCTAGTCACAGCTAATTCATCTACACGTGCCATATCTTCTGATCCGGTCTTGGCGAAACCTTTCTTCTGGGGCGCGTTTGCCCAGCTGTTTGATCGCCCTTGGGACCAACTCCGTTTTCACTCGCAAATGTATGGAACCTCAAACCAAACAAAATGTCAGAGGCAGGACCCAAAAGGTATACAATTCTCTGCCTGCGCGGGGGGGGGACTAAACCAAAATCTGAGAATTCCGCAAACTGCTTCCACAGGGTGAGTGTACACCCTGAAATGCTTGCTTGGCCTCTCTGTTTGCATCCGCTCACTTGCCAAAGGACCTGGAAATAAAAGGTTTACATTATAACCTGACTATGGACCACATGAGGGGTTCCCCATGTTTGTTTGCAAAGGTTCACTTTTGCTCAGTTGCCCAAAAAAGGACGACATAGAAACGAAAGGATACACTTCTAGGGTCATGACTCCGACGTATCAAGTCCAAACCGACGCCAATCACAAAACAACGAAGATCGGTGCATCCAACTTGCACCGAGCTGGGTGTCTTTCTGAGGATTTGGACCCCCCTTTTACCTTTGGGTTTCCCTTTGACACTTTAACACCACCAAAAAACGGGTGCCAACTCAAAAAGAGACACCCCAAATGGTGAAGTTCTCCTAGTTTTCCTTTAAACCATAAAACATGGGGTATCAACTAAGAACAAAACACTCACACACATTTCGTGCCTGCAAGCAACAGCACCAAACAATGGGGGTACCAACTAAAAAAGAAAGAAAGCAAGAAAGAAAGAAAGAACAAAAGGAAAGAAAGAAAGAAAGAGAGAAAGAAAGAAAGAAAGAAAGAAAGAAAGAAAGAACGCCACAACTGGTCAGAGCCGCTCATCAGCCATCGGCAGGGCTCTTCTTCGAAGCCCTGGGCAAGCACCTCCCAGTCGTTCACCACGTCCTGCGAGTTTCCGCGCCCTCGCGAACATGCGGCCAAAAAAAGTATACAGCTCTATATGTATACTTACCCCTTAAAACTCCAAGCCCTGGGGAAGTTAATCTTTTACAGACATATAGCCCATGTTACCCAAAAAGTTGAAAAGTTGTGTTTTTAAGAGGTAAGTATAAATACAGTAGATGGTTGCGAAATCCGCTTCTCGCACCGCTTTGAAACGATGGAAAACCCATTGTTCGTGGGTATTTGAGGGGGAGTTTATCATTCTAGGGTTTCTGGGGTGGTGCAGGACTTCGTCCATCCACAGTATGTGCAGAAACATTGATGAGTTTGTCTCAACATAGGGGTACCCCCCCAAAATGGGTCGTTTGCCTGTGGTGTCCCTTTGACCAAACAGAGACACATCCAGTCTAGATGTGTCTTACATATGTCCAGCTGATATATTTATACAACTGTATACCGTGTATCCATGGCCCAGTGGAGGTATGTCTGTGTAAATGCGCTTTATTTCTCCATTCAGCCCGTAGAGGCATGTCAGACTTGAAATTGCCGACAGAACCATTTGGCCAGCTGAAAGATCTTTGCGCAACACGCGCTGCTGATTGAAGGTTCAATCGAAGAGCACGTGCCCTCTGCTTTGCGTGCATTAATTAATAGTTTCCAGCAGCACACTGAGATCACTGCACCCCACATCTCAAGAACGCTGCTCTGGAAATGTTCATGTACAAGTGCTCACAAAGCTCAGGTTTCAGGAATCCTTGTCTTTCTTGGCAATCCGCGACTTCAATTTCTTCACAGCCAACAAAGCGATTCCAGTCACCAATGCGAGCGTAGAGACGGTGTAAAGCACCATCTTGACCAAGCCGTCGTGCGCCGTCAAGCCATCAAGAGGGGCTGGCATGGCAAAGCACAGGCCCAGGATGAGCAGGAGCAGCAAGATCAACCCCGCGGCATAAACCTGAGGCTTCAACTGGCGTGGAGTCTGCATGTCCACCTCCTTGTTGCCCTCCATCACTTGGCTCTCCTTCACCTTGCCATCCTTGCAATCCTTGCCATCCTGGGTCTCCTTGCCCTCCGGCACCTTCTCCATATGCTCCTTGCCCTCCTTGCCCTCCTTGCCCTCCTTGCCCTCCTTGCCCTCCTTGCCCTCCTTGCCCTCCTTGCGAGGTGCAGGGGAGGCGGTGCGGGATTTCTTGGGAAGCTCCGCAACCTCCATGTCGACAACAGCCTCGAGCGGAGCCATGCTGTTGAGAGCTGAAAAGTAGTTTGAAGGCTTCGGAACTGCGAGGATGGCTTGATCCAAAATGTCTTCGTACACGAAGACGATTTTGCAAAAAATGTATTTGTTGACTATACCTACTTGTTGAACTATGATTTGTGTTGACGGCAGTTTCTTGTATTTTGCAGGGGCTTCGCTGGCAGATCTTGGCATTCTGATTGACCCGTCTACTCAAGCCCCCCAGGGAACAAGCCACAGGAGTGTCCACATGCTGGCCTCATCATTTACCATTATCAGGAGCACTCCCCAAATCTCGCTTCCTGAGTGGATTGGCCAAAAACGTCCCAACTTTGTGTTTGCGGCTAAGATGGTCTTCCCAAAAAACATGCAAGGTCCAGGCACTCAGGAAGAGAGAACTGGTCAAAGGGAATTGAAATGACTCCAGTTTGCCCCTAGAAAGAATCAACATGTTGGCCCCTGGATTGGCCCCGGAGAAAGAAAACTGAACGAAAAGGTGAATCAAACTATGTACACTTTACTTGCAAACAAAAAACACAAATACGGAGCGGCGAGGGCGAGTTTCCGCCCCTGGAGCAACAACAAAAATACACCCTCGCCAATATGCAGTCATGTATGTGCCAACATGCAGTCATATGTATACAGCTATGTATATATATATATATACATATGTCAGAATATGTGCAGAAACATTTATGGGCTTGTCTCAAAATAGGGGTGCCCCCCAAAATGGGTCGTTTGCCTGTGGTGTCCCTTCAACCAAACAAAAACACATCCACTCTTAGATATGTCTTACATATGTCTAGTTGATAGATCTATACAACTGTATACCGTGTATCCATGGCCCAGTGGAGGTATGTCTTTGTGAATGTGCTTTCTTTCTCCATTCAGCGCATAGAGGCATGTCAGACTTGAAATTGCCAACAGAACCATTTGGCCAGCTGAAAGATCTTTGCGCAACACGCGCTGCTGATTGAAGGTTCAATCGAAGAGCACGTGCCCTCTGCTTTGCGTGCATTAATTAATAGTTTCCAGCAGCACACTGAGATCACTGCACCCCACATCTCAAGAACGCTGCTCTGGAAATGTTCATGTACAAGTGCTCACAAAGCTCAGGTTTCAGGAATCCTTGTCTTTCTTGGCAATCCGCGACTTCAATTTCTTCACAGCCAACAAAGCGATTCCAGTCACCAATGCGAGCGTAGAGACGGTGTAAAGCACCATCTTGACCAAGCCGTCGTGCGCCGTCAAGCCATCAAGAGGGGCTGGCATGGCAAAGCACAGGCCCAGGATGAGCAGGAGCAGCAAGATCAACCCCGCGGCATAAACCTGAGGCTTCAACTGGCGTGGAGTCTGCATGTCCACCTCCTTGTTGCCCTCCATCACTTGGCTCTCCTTCACCTTGCCATCCTTGCAATCCTTGCCATCCTGGGTCTCCTTGCCCTCCGGCACCTTCTCCATATGCTCCTTGCCCTCCTTGCCCTCCTTGCCCTCCTTGCCCTCCTTGCCCTCCTTGCCCTCCTTGCCCTCCTTGCGAGGTGCAGGGGAGGCGGTGCGGGATTTCTTGGGAAGCTCCGCAACCTCCATGTCGACAACAGCCTCGAGCGGAGCCATGCTTTTGAGAGCTGAAAAGTAGTTTGAAGGCTTCGGAACTGCGAGGATGGCTTGATCCAAAATGTCTTCGTACACGAAGACGATTTTGTTTTTTGTACTACACCTACTTGTCGAACTATGATTTGTGTTGACGGCGGTTTCGTGTATTTTGCAGGGGCTTCGCTGGCAGATCTTGGCATTCTGATTGACCCGTCTTCTCAAAGATATTGGCCCAGGATCGGCCCCGAACAAAAAAGGAATGAAGAGATAAATCAAACCATGAACACTTTTGAAAACGAAAATACGGAGCGTTGGGTTAAAGCAAGATACGGAGCAATGGGCTCAAGCAAGAGCTCAAAGTTCTTGGGGCCGCAGCTATTCCTTGATTTGGGTGTGTGTGCTTTTCGGAGACTGCAATTGTTTGTCACCCGGGGGCGGTCCAAGACACGGATTTTGGGGTTGCCGCGGACCATGTTCCATCCACCCCATTGGCGCCCATGCCCCCGCCCCCATCCGCAGGCATCCCCATCCGTCGCGGATCCCGTCTGCCCGCCTGGCCGTACCAAAGTGCCTGCACGTCGGGGAGGAAGGCCCAGAAGACCGGGCACCAGAAGGGCTTGAAGTCCAGACCCTGCCACTGAGTCACCACTTGGCCACTCCCTAAAGGTTTTGCTAGGTCCTCCAGTAGAGAGGTTCGAATAAGGGTACCCGATTTTTTCTGTAGTCTGTTTTAGTAGGGGAACCCTCCCCAAAAAAAGGTACAAGGGCACTCTGGGGACCTAGTTTTGATACGGTATCTAAGGTGTAGGAAAGGGGTTGCTTTGGGATGTGCAGCGACTTGTTGGTGGCAGCTTCGCTGACATGGAAACCCCTAAGACGCATCACTAGAGGAATCTTCTTTTGCGGGACCCTCTGCTTGGATTCCTGCCTTAACTAGCCAAATGTCTTCGACGGGCGCCGCTTGGCTGACATCTGGCCCTGGATGGCCAGGCTGAAAATAACTGGCACCAACAGCGCCGTACTGTGGATGGGCAGAATCCTGCACCAGTTGGATGGACGAAGCCCTGTGAATGCTGCGATCAACCTCCTACCAACTGGTGCAGGCCTCAGTCCATCCACAGAATGACACTGCTTGCGTGTATAAAGTGAAGAGGCCGCTTTGACATGCAACATATATTGCCTTGCGACAAATCCGTCAACAATACCCTCAAGCGTTTGGGCCCATGGAACCTGCTTTGTGTCCTGAGTGGATTGGCAGAACAAAGCCGACTGTTCTATTTATCAGCAAGCTGGGCTGTTCTCAGATCCCTGCTGCAAGTTTGTTTTTTAGCAGCGTGGGTTACACGGGAACCTCCACTAAACCAACTAAACAGCTAAAAAGCTATGCGGATGGCCAGGAACCACCAACGTAAACTGACCCCCCCCCCCCCCGGAAAAAAAAGAAGCTCTGGTGATTTCCCCAACAGCGGGCACAGAACATATATGTATATATATATATATATATAGCAAACCAAAAAATCGCCCGGACCTCGTGTTTTTCTGTTTTCTCCGGAATGCCCGCGTAAAAATCACAAGTTTACAGCAAATGACAGGAATCAAAATCCAAACCTGAAGCAAACAGCTGGGTCAAGGGGCGATCCTAAACCTAAACTTGGGGACCCTTTGCGCGCACCTAGGGTGAATGAGTTCCATCCTGCAACTTTCTACAATCCCACCACATGAAATAAGAATTGGATTCCCAAGTACCTACATCATGGATTGTGCTTCTTTTTATCAGCAGGTGAGCTACAGAGCCCACATGGACCAATCCAAATCACCCAAAGCGGCGGGCTGCGGCTCACGTCGCCTGCAGAAGATCCACACCCAGATGGAAGGAGAAGGCAACTGCAGCCGCAAGTACCTGGAGAAAGCCATTGGTAAGAAGAAGCCGACCTCAGGTCTTGCTTCTGGGTAAGTCAGGATTGCCCTGGCAACAAAAAGCGGAAGTTGGGTTTGGAAATGGTACACCTACATGAAAAAGGTGTGACAGCCACACGGCCGGAACCTAAAAAACCCAACCATAGAGGAAACTCCTGCTGGAAATTGGACACCCCTTTTGGACTCCATGTTGTCAATTTGTAGGGAGTACTGGGAGCCAAAACCCGAGCTTTCTTTGATCTGGCTGGTTCTGCGCAGGGGTCATTCGGAGTGCTTTCTTTTTCTTGGGGCGGCTCTTTCTTCAACAATCCGCCCAGGCCAAGGTAGCATCGGGGTTTGGAGGGGCGCAATTGCCCAAGACATGAGTTTGCACACCCTGCACGGTTCTCAAGGATGAAAGCCACCAAGGTGCCAAAACCACTCCGACTCTGTTCCTGGATTGGCCAAGGCGAGTCCAAACGCTCTGTTTACTATGGAGTGAAGTTCTGTTTATTTGCATGGAGTCCATCTAAGTGGGATGATACCTTTGGCGCACTCTGCAGCTGATCCTCTCCAAACATTTGTAGAAGAACCTCTTTCTCGGGATGTTTCTTGGGACCCACGTTTGGTCATCCGATTCGGGGCTCCGGCAACCAGTTGCTCCCTCCCCATTTTCCCCCCTTCGATGCGGCCGACTCTGGGCACGGAGCCCAGCTTTCCGCCGAAGATGACCAGGGGAAGCCATCCAAACTCGAAGACCAGCCCAAACCTCAGAGGCGTTTTGGGCGGAGCGAGGTCAGCCTCGATCTGGATGAGAGGTGCCCCAAAAAGAGACCGGGCCAAGGGGAATTGACGCTGCTGCGTCTGGAAAAAGCAAAAGAAGTCCGATCCTACGGTTCACCCCTGTGGACTCTCTGATTCTAGCCGTGCTAGGAGTTGGACCTCTGTTGGGCACTGATTTGCAGGAAACGCACAAACAAAAAAAATACGCGGCCTGCTGGAAAAGTTGTAGGCCATCATTGCAAGGGGTCGGACATGCTTCTTGACCCTAGATGGCCTTGGTTTCTTCCAGAAGGCTGATGCTCGCGACGGGTGCATTGTCTGAGGGGTTGGGTCCTTTCCGAATCCTTTCTTGTCTCGCATTTTCCGCCGGGCTCCGCTGCTCATGTCTTACTCGAGGGCATGAAAACACCCACATGTTGTGATGGAACAACCAGCCAGAAATGCAGACATTCACCCTATGGTGTGGACTGCCAAGGGCTGCGAATTCAGAGGCCAACGGATCTGCATATTTAAACAAATAAATACACACATAAACAAATTAGAATATGTATCAATGAACGAACACATGAATATAAAAAAACACATATTGTTCTTATAAGTGTATACATATTTATATTTGTATATATCAATTTAGGTTTTAAAGCACGTACACGCTCCTCACTTACAACCCCTCCCGCATGCCACAAGCCACAACTCAACGAGTCACATCGTGCCGTTCCGCCAAACCGGTTGCACGAGTCCATAGTCCATGCTCCCCAAAAGGCCAAAGGCGGTGAATCTAGAAAACAGTTTGGAGATTCCCCCTGTTAGCCCTTTTTATGTGTAATCTTTTAGTACCCCTTTACTATTCAAAGCCACATCCTAGCCGTTCTCTAGAGTCAACGCCCAACCCTCGACCCTCAACCCAGGAATCAACATCCATCTTGCCGACCGTCAAGTGCTCAAGGGGCAAAGATGGTAGAGGTTACCAAGCGTTGACTTGTTGGTTCAGATAGGTCCAAGTCTGGGTGTGCTCTTGGAAAACTGGAGTGGAATCAAACCAATTTTTATTGGGAGCTGAACTCAATGGGGGAACTGCTGTGGATGACAGAATCCATTTCCCACTCCTTTGAAACCATGGTTCAAACCATTGCGCTTGTCGGTACTTACAGGGGAATCGAATCATCCCGTGTTGTTTAGGCGGTGCGTTGGATTTCGCCCGGGTCCAGCCCCTGAGTGTCTCGCAAGGCCATAGACGTGCAGAGATACCAGCGCTGCAACAGAAAGCGCTGCGCGGCGCGGACCAGGGCGGAGGGGTGGGGGCGGCTCCACATGGCGTCCAGGATGTAGGCTTGCCTCGGCTCCCATGGACCCAGGCATAAGTCCGATTCTGGAACCCAAAAGGCTTGAAAAGAGGCGGTTGCTCGGTTGGTTGGTTGGTTGGTTGGTTGGTTGGTTGGTTGGTTGGTTGGTTGGTTGGTTGGTTGGTTGGTTGGTTGGTTGGTTGGTTGGTTGGTTGGTTGGTTGGTTGCTCGGTTGGTTGGTTGGCACCCTGCGGTGGATCATGTTGCGAGCAAACCATGCACAAGCACAAACGGTAAACAACAAACACACGCTAAATGAGTGGGTGACCTTAATTCTCAGGCAAAATTTGGGGCGTCCGTGGCATGGAGCCTGACAAGGTGGTCCGAAAGCAAGCCTCTTGTGGGTCCCATGTGGCTGATGATTGTGGAACATAAACCTTATGACTTTAACAAGCGTGGACGGGAAGTGGCCCTAAACCCCGATATTTCAAAACCATGCCCCACAAGTGACACTCACGAAATGAAATATCCTCTTACAAACCTATCGCAGGATCGCAGATAGATAAGGGGAAAAAGGCATGTGATGCATCTGCTGAGTTGTGATGGTTTCTGTGTGTGGACCAATGAACCTCCAGAATTGCTGGGCTTTCTGGGGGGGGGGGGGTTGCTTGAGAAAGCTGCAATTGCACGTGGCGGCTGATATGGGTGGATCAAAAGGTCCTTTACATGGGGCTTTCCCTTGGGGAAAACGACTAAGACCATTCTATTTCCCACCAAATGGGAAACGTGACCCATGGTCAGTTGGTCAGCTGGAAGCCAAACGAAATGTTGATCAACTCCCACATGCATGGGATGGCACCGCTCACTCTGTCTGCACGCAAGCGCGCCATATGAGTCTCAGAGCTGGGCAGCAGCCAGAAACCAAAGGGACAAAGGGGAGCGGGGGGCCGTAGAGAAGGAGAGAGAGAGAGAGAGGAGAAAAAGAAAGAAAGAAAGAAAGAAAGAAAGAAAGAAAGAAAGAAAGAAAGAAAGCAGGAAAGAAAGGAAGGAAGAAAGGAAGGAAGAAAGGAAGGAAGAAAGAAATCAACATAAGCACACAAAGCGTGACGAGGCGCATGGTGCTGCCCAGCCATGGCTTCCCAAAGACCCCAGAGACCACGACTTTGGACACAGCCCCAGCCAGGTAGATTGTGCCCAGGAAGAGCTTGATGAATACCTCGTAGGGCGTGCGGTTATGATGCCTTCCTTCCAAACGTCTCCGGGGGATGTCACCAGAGTGTTGCCTCTACCTTGCACATGAGGACCTCCAGTAAACAAACAAAACACACAACCCAGGTAGGCATGCTGCAGTTTTGGCGCAAAGCGGTCTTGTTACTGCCCACCCTGGGCAAGCCTCCCTGCACC